>VXAC01008090.1:390836-423331 GCA_013399225.1 Rhipidura dahli
CAAAAAAAAAAAAAAAAAAAGCTGAAAAGACTGGAGATTGTCGTATCCCTGTTTCTTAGAGTACCAAAGAAGATTCCCATTCTGTGTTTCCAAGTTTAATGAACAATTAAAATTATTGTATGCTTGGGATAGACGACAAAGCATCAAATTTCTTGCTTTGCCTTAGAGACAAGCATGCATCCTCCTGAAAAATGATCTTAGATAGCGATTTCGACATGACTTTGAACTCATCCTTGCCAGCATCTTAATCTGAACACAGTTTTATCTCAAAGGGTCCTCCTGGACAAATGGCTGTCCTCAAAGATTTTGGTCTCTAACATCTGGAGGAATTGCTGAAATCCTTGTGTATATTAAGCTCAGATGACGCATAATTACAAGATAAGAGGAATAATTTTGCCTCTTTTTTTTTTTTTTTCCAGTTTGTATATTCATCCCCTACTTATGCATTTACATGCACCCTTTGGGTTGCATCAAGACAACAAGGTTGTAATTTGACCTCCATCTGTTGATAAACAAGGACAGACTGTGACTCTTTACAGTGCCTGTGTGCTTGTGTAGAACATTTTTTTGTATGTAGCTGGCCACACCTGTCCTTTACATATTCTGTACTGAGTGGAATAAAAATACAAATGGAATGCTTTACCACTGGACATTATCAAGAAGCAAAAGCCAGCCAGCAGCGTTGGGACTTACTTCTGTAAGAAGACTACTCTTAAAAATGCTGACATAATACAAAACTCATAGTATAAAGTTATTCTCTTCTTCTACATTCACTTAAAATGTATGGAAATAAGTGGAAAATGGCATAAAAATTTAACATGCTTTTTCCAAAAGGGTATAATGTCAAGGTAATCTGATAATTTCCTTTGATGACTTTGATGATGGTTGGTTGGTTTTTTTGGAGAAGGAAAATAAATGGGATGCAATCTATCTGGCTGGACTTCAGGCAAGTTGATACATTTTCCATGCTTTCAGTAGTAACTTCAACAACAACGCAAATTAAATTTGATTGCGAGACATGGAAAAGTCTTGTACACAATGTCTTGGGGTGACTTTATGGCCTTTTATCCCCTATCACCTGCTCTATGTCAGACATAAATTCTGTGCCTTTCTGTGTCTTTAAAATGTTTCTCGGGAGAGGGGTAAGAGAAGCCAGGTGAGTATTTCAGAGCGGTTTGTCCCCCAGGACCCAGACTCCCCGGCGCTCCTGAGGCAGAGCGGAGGAAACACCTTCCTGCTTTTAGCCAGCTTTCTGCTCTGTTTCTCAGGAGGGAGAAGGAGAGTTGAACTTCTTTGTGTTTTTTCAGTTGGCCTGCTAGCTGAGGCAAGGAAGTATTTTTTCCTGGAACTCTGGCTTCTTCTTCTTCTCCTCTGGGCTGTTGAGCAACTCCAGGGCACCCCCGGGAGGCCCCACACTGCGGCCTGAGGGGCCACACCAAACCCAGCTCCGGAGAGAGAGCAGAGCTGGGCCTGCAAACGACTCTGAATTTACCAGGTTTTCTCCACAGCCAGAGCTTTTCTTATTTAGCATCGTTCTTATTTCTGTGCCTGCATGCACTTTGCTTGGTAAATGAATAGGGTTGTTTTCACCTTCCTCTGAGGACTTTCTTTCCCAACCTGTTGGGGGGAGGGGCTGCTGAAATCTGCCCTCTGACAGAGGGAAGTTCATTTCAGACATTTTTCCTCCAAATTTGTCTCAAACCAGGACAAATAAATTTGGCATCCAATGTGGGACCAGAGGAAAGTGAAAAACTGTGATAATTACATTTTGGCTTGAATTACTTTGTACGGGGGGAAAGTCACCATGTTGGTTGAGCTGATAATGTCTCTCTGGTTTGATGTACTGATGTTTTTCTGATCCCTAGGCCTGTTTGAGGTACTAATGCCTTTCTCGTTCCTAGGCCTGTTTGCCTATCCACAACTTGCTCTGATCTTGTCCCTGATACCTAACTTTTACACAGCAGGGGTACGAATATGGATTTGTATTTTTCTGTGCTCGGGGATAATGATTTATAGAAAGTTAAAAGAGGTACTGGGGGATATTCAAAATCTGTATGATCTGTTGTTTTCCCATCCTAGTCTCCGTCCTAGTTTCTGTAGCCTGTTTTGGGGGTTTATTAGTAATTGCACCCAGGCTGTTACAGGAGGAGGAGGGGATGAGGTTTCCCAGCCTTTCATCTTCCCCTTTAAATATGGTACATCGCCTTTTGGGAATGTTCAGTTTCCCTGGACATTAAAGAGACCACCTTCCTGGTGTTTTATCTGGTAAGCTTCCTCTATGTGGTTTGCAGCTTGTCTAGAATCAGGGCTGAGATTTCCAGGATGACTGATGAGACACCTGACCTAGGCATGGAAAATCCTCAGTGGTGCGGGGAACGGGAGGACATGGGCCAAACCCTGAAGGAATTCTCTGACCCAATAGCCTGGAATGTCTCCCATGAACAAAGGTGGGAAAATACTTGAAAGAGAAGGGCAATGACAACTCTAATGAGAAAAAAAAAAACAGCTGTAGTATACAGGAAGCATTTTATGAGACTGGTGAGTGGAGAAGTAGGATGCAATTTGTTCATTTAAAGAGGATACACACTTAGACATCTGGGGTACTCTAAGAAACTGTACTTAAAACAGGTATTCTGCCAAGATAGCCATCCTAGAAGCTGATTTATCTGGAGCTGCACTTAAATTTTTAAAATCTCATTTAAAAGTTAAAATTTTTAAATTGTGATTTTAAAAATCTCATTTTAAAGTTAAGGAAAAGAGTAGCGCTTGAAGACAAAAGGCTCAAAGATCAAACAAAACAGAAGTCAGCTCTATGAAATATTTTTCCATCTCTCCACGTCACAAAGAAGTACCTGCTTTTTAATATCACATTATCAATGCAGGAACAAACCTCTCCCATATAAAATAACATTTTGCACAGAAGCATTGAAATTCAAGTGTTTAAGCTAAATGTTGTTATTTGCCAGTCATGAATCAAAACTATAGGACAGTATTTCTGAGTAATCTAAGAAAATAAGGCAACTTTAATTGGAAATTCATTGGGGATCAAATTAAAAGTTCATTTGAGCCAGTGGAAAAGTTTCCATGAACTTCAGTCTGGATCCTTTAGTGGCACGTATCTCAGTGAAGCCCATTTCCTTGCAACTCAAACTCAACTCTTAATTAGATATATATTACTTTATCACAACACAGCAAATGTCTGTAAGATAAAACATAGGAAAATTATGTATTAATGTATGTTGATGAGCAGCTATGTCTGTGCCAAATACAGTCAACAGTCATTTTTAATCTATCTACAGAGAAGGACATATTTTTCTTCAAAGAAAAAACTATAATCACTCTATCAACATCTCTCAGCAAACATATACAGGGGGACATTTCCTATTTGACCTCTAAAAGGGAAATATTTGAATACCAAAAACAAAACAACAAAATACTTTCCACTCACAAAGACAAGTAAAATCTTAAGTAACTCGGTAAAATAAAGGCATCAAAACCTCATGTTCTTGATATCAAAGCTGCTCCCTTGGAATCAGTGGAGGATACTCTTTTATGTCACTGTAGGCTTTACACCATTTATTAATGTCATGTGGGTAGTATAAAATGTTTCTTGAATATGAGGTTGTTTGGACTTTGTGAGCACGATGATGTGCAAAGGCATTGTTGGAACATAACAGACTAATGAAGTATTTGATTTCTGGAATTTCAGTGATATAGTGGCTTTCAAATGTGTATGCTCAGGGCTTCTGTCACTTGTTGAACATTGCTGGTAGTCCACAAAGAACTAATGTCCAGAAAATATTTTTCTTATTTTTATGACACCAAATTTAGAGGCTACTTAAAACACACATACCCATACAAATGGTCTCAGCAACTTCAACAGAGATAAATAAGCCTGAAACCAAGGCACGCAAGAATCAGTCTCATATTTGTCAGTTTGCACATTGCTACACTATTGCAACAGCTGCTTAAAATAAAATGTCACTGTAAGACAAAAAAGTGAATGTTTTCCTTGCTGCTAATGAAGTAATCTCTGCTGAGATCTGCTATGCTCAAAGACCACCCTTGGGAATGCCTCTGTCAGTGACTATCAAGAGCACCATTTCTTCAATTGATTATTTTGTATAAGATAAAATCTGTGTGACACTCTTAACACTTGAAGATTGTGAAAAGTAGTTTGAATGCTGCTTTAGAAGTGCCATTCTTCTTCAGAAAGCAGTGGTTTACACTCTAGTGAAATGTAAACTGGCCCTAATCCCAATAAAGTCAATGGCAAAACTACAGTTGGTTTGAAAGAGAACATTATCAGGTCCTGCAATTCCAGCTGCTACTTTCTTACTGTGGTGCAATACAGCAAACAGATGCACAGAATTTGCGGAGGACATGATATTGACTTTGTCACTGTCAAAAAACTAACTTTTGCCAACTTAGGAAAGAAAATGAAAAAGGTATATTTTGTTACTCTATCACTGATAAGACATTGCATCACAGTGTCATGGAAAGATAACTTTGATTTACATTACAAAGAAAATGTTTGTCTTGGATTTAAGGAGTTCACTAGTGCTTTTCACCAAAGAAACAATCAGAATTATGCTTATTGCTTTCTCTTTCAAGGTTTATTCTGAATTTTTTTTTTCTAAATGAAAGGCACTAACATGCATGAACCATTGAACTTTCTGCTTCCCTTGAAGTCAGTTGCAATATTTAATACACTGCAATTAAGAAACTCAAGCAAACAGAGGGTCAAGAGTTCTTTCTATCGCTTGTCAGTGCTCAGCTGCCTTCATTCGATCTAATTCTCTGAGTTTTCATCAAGAACCAGCTTCCTCTTGTCCCTTTCAACAAACCTGGCAAATGTGCTTTGGGGTCAGCTTACTTCAGAGCATACTGCAGTTGTTCTACTCAATCTTCTCTTAAACTAGACTTAAAACTGGAGAAGGAAGTGTTTTGTTCCTAAAACAGGAGCAAATGCCTCATTTTGTGTGGTTAAGGTCCTACAATTATTACAACAAATCCTGAAATCCCCAGTCTGATAAAAGTTCATGACGTGCTCCTCCTGCTCTTGTCATTGCTGTTTCTAAAGACACAGGCGAAAGACTTGATTTGTACTGAAAATGTGTTTTTCTTAGTGCTTGTACAGCACCTCAAAAACCAGCCCTTGTGATTCCCAGATCCAGCTTCTTCCTACAAAGAAAATTGCCCCAAATCACTAAACAACTAGAAATCATGAAAAGACAGTCTGACTGCTTTTAAATGTCCTTTCCAAAATATTCACTGTTTCTTTTAATGAGAAGACTGAATCAGTATAATGCTACTTTAGAGGAGAACCTTTCTCATGTCTTTAAATTACAAAACATACATCATTCATGGCAATCTTTCTTTTAATTGAAGAAGCTGAAAACCAGATTCTTTTACAAGTTGTTTTCTTAGGAAGAAGGAAGTTGCAAGCCTTAAGTGCTTGATTATATATAAGGTGTGACCTGCTGGAGGGCAGGAAGGCTCTGCAGAGGGATCTGGACAGGCTGGATCCATGGGCTGAGGCCAAGGTGAAGCGCTGAGTCCTGCACTCCTGTCACAACAACCCCAGACAGTGCTACAGGCTTGGGGAAGAGTGGCCAAGAATCACCCTGTGGAAAGAGACTTGAGGGTGAGCCCAGGTGGCCAAGAAGACCAAGGGCATCCTGGCCTGGATCAGCAATGGTGTGGCAAGGAGGAGCAGGGCAGGGATTGTCCCCTGTACTGGGCACTGGTGAGGCCACACCTCGAGTATTGTGTCCAGTTTTGGGGTTTTCACTCCAGTGAAGGGCACTGAAGTGCTGCAGCATGCCCAGGGGGCAATAGAATAGTCTAGAAAACGTGTCCTGTGAGGAGAAGATGAGGGAATTGCGGTTATTTAGTTTGGAAAAGAGGACGCTCTGAGGGGACCTTATCTCTCTCTACAACCACCTGAAAAGAGGCTGTAGCTGGGGGAGACCTGGCCTCTTCTGCCATAGCTCAAGTGAAAGAACCTTCTCTAGAGTACAAGAACAACCCCAGGGGCAAGAAACCAGGCAAAGAAGGCAGGAGACTGACATGGCTGAGTGGCAACTGCTGGTCAGACTAGAGGAAGAAGCAAATGGATAGATAGCATAAGCCAGGACGGACAATGCAGGGATGATATAGAGATGGAGTTTGATTACAAAGGGATGGGGTGAGGAAAGCCAAGGACGAGCTGGAACTGAAGCTGGAAAGAGATGCAAGGAATAACAGGGCTTCTGCAAGTATGTGACCCAGAAAAGGAAGGTGAAAGAAGGTGTAATCCCCTCTGATAAACAATGCTGGAAAACTGGTAAGAACTGATGAGGAGAAGGCTGAGGTACTCAGCAAGTTTTTTGCCTTGCAGTAGCACTTACGGAATAACACAGCCCAGTGAGATGATGACAATGTTCACGTAATTTTAAGCACTTAGGGAAGAAGAATACTTTGAAAGCAGTCTTAAAAGCAAAAACTCAGACTTGAGCCAGATGATGCACATTGCTGTGCCACTGGGAGGTTTCTGCATGGACACCAATAGCTCTAACAGCTTTTATGTTTTATATGAAATCATACAATTTTGTCAAAAGCTACCAGTTTAAAAACCATTTTGGCCTGTGGGTAGGAAATCTCCAATGAGCTCCATGAAATGAAGAAAAACTCTTAGCATAGCAATGCCTATGATTTACTTGGGCCCCATGAATATGATGGGAGTGGGATAATGGTAGTCCAGTCATCCTGCAAGGGAAGAGGAGGTGGTCACCTGCTAACTCCAGCCAGGGCATCTGGACCAGGCCACAACTGAAGTCACAGTGTGTATTAAAGGCGTCTTGCATCCTAGGTCTCAAATGAACCATGCCTTCCTTATTCTTTTTGCTTTCCACCACGATATAATACCAGTATTTCCTCAAAGTAAGAGAATAAACAATATTTGCCAGAAAGTTATTTTCGAACTGAGCTAAGATCTGTTTGTACTGGACTGGAACCAAACAACTTCTCAGTCTCTTGAAGTATATTAATAGCAAAAGTCAGGTATACATCTAAAATTCCTGTATTCAGCTCACAAGTTATCATCGCAAAATATGTCACAGTCAGGCTAGCTCTGGCCAATCATTATACAACGCAAGGCATTTTCAAACTGGTATTTATCAATTTCAGGATGACCCCATTGCTCTTATTTCTGTGACATGAATTTCTGAGGAGTGCTGACTTCAGAGCTGACAAAGATGCCAAAAGCTGACTGCTCTCTGCCCCCTGCTATGTACACAGAGCAGTGCAGCGCTCTCATCTGCAGGAGTCAGCCAGAGGACTCTGTTTTTGTTGGTTCTTTGCTTTCTGCATGGCTGAGGTTTTCAACCCTCAGAGTCACCAATTTGCCTCCAGGCTGGAGCTTGTAATTAAAGTCTTGGTGCCAGGATTTTGTACATTCTATTCTGCCTCTAGTCAGGATGAGGAAACTTTCAAAATAATTATCCAATTTTAAAGACAAAGTAACAAATGGGTATCCAAAGAGCTGTAAGTTTCAATATAGCCTATTTCATCATACAGTTAATACAAACACCAGGCCTTAGTTTAGCAGTGATTAAGATTGAAAACTCTGCAGAGCAAAAGAGAAATAAATCTGTATTCAGGGAAACTGCTGTGGTGGGAAATCTGCCCTCTACACATTACCACCCACAAAGCCATATGGGGATTCCGTGGATAAATATGTGACTGCTAGTGAGAGCTGGGTGGGAAACCATCTCTTTAGCCCAGGAAACATTTCCAGATTTCAAAAGTGTTCCCACTATGCACCATGGAGGCTACTGCTACCACTGATACCAGATAGGTGTGCATTTGTGTCCAAAGTAAAATATGGTACAGAGCAAAATACATAGCAACAAGATAGGTTTCAAAATACAGAGAGTTGGGGAAAAAAAAAATTAAATATCAGAATTTCTCACCCCTAGAATCAGAGAACAAAACTTGGATAGGGAACATCTCATTGCAGTCCTAATAGATCAGCGAAAACAGCATACAGGAGAATGAACAAAGCCCAGAAGAACTACACCACACTTCCCTTTTTTCTCTTTTCAAATGTAAGTTCTTTAGTGTGACAGGATCTGGTCATTGGATTGCTAGGGACTGAGTATCACTGAATAAATCCAGAGCACCATAAGCAAGCTGGTGGCCTATGCCCTGCTGCCTTCTTTCTGATGGCTCTGTGACTGGAACCACAAAAAAATCTTAACGGTTCTGATGCATGCTCTTGATCAAATCATAGGTACAATTCCATTCCTGGGTCAAAGGAATCGTGATGGGAGTTTCTTCAGGGCCTTCCACTTTTCCATAACTCTAAACAAAAGTTTTCATTGTAGATTTCCAACTACAATAGTAGATTGTCAGTGGAGTATTCAATACCTCATTTTACAAAGGCCCTTGATAGACAAACTCCATTTCATAATACTTACGTTGAGTTTTATGCATTTTAAACAGCAAAGATGGCAAAAGCCTGAAATTTGGAGGACTACATAGAGGTAAATGATGACTACACTTACCACACTATTACTTCAGCTAACATTCAAGACTATTTCTCATGCAGACATGAAATATCTGATCACGTTATCCTGCTACACTATATTCAAAACACTACAGGGTTTTTATTGTTTCCTGTGCTTCCAAAACATTAATTAGCTTGTGCTGCTATGGCTTTGAAAATCTGAAGTACAATTGCTATATATTACTCTCTTTGACAGGTTGATGAGTACTAAATTTAATTTCACAGTTTTGATATTTCAAATAATAGACATGTAAATTTCATGATAAAGAGGGTTTTTTTGACTGGTGTAGTGTGCCTGTTTTGTATTTTTTTGGCACACCTTATACCAGGAAGAAAACAATACTTTTTCCAAAGCCTCATGATTTATATAGAGAAAGAAAAATCTTCTCTAAGGATAAAAGACATTTTGGAATGCTGTGTTTGACTCCAGTGCTGCAGCATCATCTCAACTAAATGTTCCTCCTGTATATATAGGAAAGGAGCCATCAAAGCACTTTGATGAACTTGAGTGTCTGATGTATACAATGCAAATATTTTAGTAGCAGTGAAACATTGTCCAGCTGTCTCTTCTAAGCTTTCAATCCAGTTTAGCAGGAAGCCAAGTGGTCCTAGGCTGCTACATAAATTTGGTGACATCTGAAAGAAGTGGTGTGCTCAGTTGGACAGACAGGTTTTGCATGGGAATATGTCGCATTAGGAAAGTTATAAAGCAGCTGGAGATTTAATACAGAATCTGTGATGGATAAAATCCAGGGCTACTGGCTGTGCTACTGCCTGCCCTTAGTCACACCATCTCTATTCAACCAACACATGCAACATATTAACAATGCAATAATTAGTACACATTCCTGTCTGCTACTTAAAACTTCACTCCCAGATGCTGCTTTGGTCTGATCTCAGTTTTATTACCTTTGATGATTCCCTGCACTTCGTAATACCAGGCTCCATTGCTATTCATTAGACTCAACAGTGGTTAGGCAGACACTAGCTGAAGCCAGGTTTCTAACAGAAATGACCCCGCTTTTATTTCATGTGGCTAACTTCTGTAAATTACTGTAAATACTTCCTTCAAATTCACTGCAATATATGTTCATGCATGTGCGTATCTGGGCAAAACAACTGCAGCCAGGAGAACAAAACCAGGCAGCAAAACAACACATAAATAAAAAAGAAAACCAAATCAAAACAAAACGAAACTGAAATGAAAAACACAACAACCAAAAAATCCCCTCACCCAACCCAGAAAAAGCAAATAGCCCCCCTTATTTTGCCGTAAACCACCTTGTGTAAGGTATCTTGCACCCCCACTCAATTCTTTTGGTTTCTCTACACCCGTAACACTACAAGGCACCTAACGTCCTCCTACAGCTGGGCAGTAAGACCTGGTTATCTTATGTAAATATTTCTGCTAAGCAAATGTTCATGATCTGTATGTGAGTGGTGATATTTTTGTTTAAGGTATTAAGGTATGCACATTTGGATATCACATTATCAGTAGATACCCAAAGTTTTCAAATATCTTTTAATTAAAAATAAGGGAAAGGTTTCATACAAATACAAACCTTCAAGGTTTGGCTTGGAATGATCAAAAAAATAATACTTTAAAACTTCTTTACCTGCCTCTTTGCTAATTGCTAAGCACATGCTATGTTAAAGGGAAAAAAAATCCCATAATTCCCTAGTTTGCAACAACTGGAAATATTCACAGTAAAGACAGAAATTCTGAGACTTAGCAGACATTGACTTTAATGAACACCCTAGGACTGAGTTGTTGCAAGTGTTTATACAAGTCTTTCAAAAAGGAATGGAGCTGATATTTTTGTATGCATGGAAATATTTTTAACATTTTTATTCAGTAAAACCTAAACTAGAAAAAAAACTCTCTGGAGGAAGACTAGTCCACGTCTCGACTGACAGCACAAACCTGGAAGTGCTAATGCCAAATTTCCAGAAAACTTTATTACAATCTATCTTAAGTGATTATATTTTCAAATTTTGACTGACTTTCTTTTTGCCTAGAAAAGTATCTAATTTCACTTTCAGTTTTCTGTTGTATTCCTAACTACAATTTCAGTCTTTACCTGGCTTTTTCTGATATGTATTTTGCAAATGTCATCTCTCATTGCACAATGAACATGAATTTAAGAATGCTGCAATGGTCAAGCTTTTGTTACCTACGAGGAGAAATTATTCAGCGTGGACAGTTCACATAATTTTCTGTTTGCAGATATGTTTTACACTTCTCCACTTAGTGAAGGGATGGAATGGAGTAAACAAACAAAACCAACAAGCTACTCAAATTCTTTGGATGAAACAATGACTAATTAAGTGTTAGTGTCCATGAAGTGTGTCAAACCAAACAAGGGACGACCGGAGCTTGTTTGCCACACTCTTAAACCTACTTATAACAAACATATAACTGGTCATCTTGATAATGGAAAAATAAATGACAAACAACTCATAAAAGTTGGGGGGTGCAGATTTTGTTCAACTGAAAGTGATTGGGCAACTCACAAAGAAAACCAAGCTGATCCTGAAAACTCCTCCATCCAAGTGATATTCAAACTCAAGAAAATTATCTAAGCAACTACAAAAGGGTCTTGATATAAAGAATGTGATCCTTAAAATTGTACATGTACTCTACTTAAAAAACCAGAAAAGGCCGCATTCATTTTGAGAATCAAGACCTCATTTGATGTACTATAATAAGGTATGCTATATCCCACAGGCCAGCTTCTAGCACTGAATATTTAACTCTCCCTTTTGGCTTGCATATAAGACCTTTTCCCCAGTATGTGATTCCCCTGGGACCAGCAACATCTAACATGTCCAAAAGGGATGTTGGCTGCACAGACTCTTGCTTACAGGGAATAAAAGCTCCACTTAAGACTGTTCTGTTTCAAAGCATGCACTTTCCATGCTGCCCTCTCTGAAAAAACTACTGTCACAATCCAGTTAATTGCTATTTACAGGCATTATTATATCAACAGCTTAGTCAGTTTCAATTAATATGAAATAGAATTCAACTGTCCTTCCACCCACTCTCCTAAAAAAACCCATTAAATATAAACTAAATTTAAAAACACTATGTCAAAATTTAATAATTTCATTAACTGGACTACCTAACACTCTCTTATTACACAACATACTAAATTACATAAACATAATTTTTGGCATATGCATGTTTTAATTCAAAACCAGAGTTGGACAGCACAATGCAACAATTGGCAAATCACAATCTTATCTTGGCTTTTTGTAGTAATAGTGTCCAAACAAAAGTAGACATTTACTGGCAACAGCAAACAGCAGAACTCACGTCTTTTCTTTTCACAATTCACAGTATCATGTTGGCATTTGTTATACATTTCTAAGCACATTTTGACAGCTAAAAATGTCCCACATCATACCTCACCATAATGGCTGTTTCACATTATATTTTTGTATCTAATCCACTTAAAAAAATGATGATCCAATTATTTTTGGTACAAAAGAATTCCTTAGAAATTCTGGTAATTAAATCTAGCAACCTGGAGAATTCCTTGAGCGTTCTATGATTTTTTTTTCTGTGATCTCATATAGGCAAATTCAAGACAGCTCCTACGCAAGCAGTGTCCAAGTTGCTTCAAGCAAACAAGCCATATCAAACAGATTTAAAAGATTATTGTGCTGCTGCTCTGAAGAAGCAGGAATGAGGTGAGACAGAAGTGAATTGCCACACTTTGAGCTCACTGGCTGACCTTCCAACCCTTCCTCAACTTGTTCCTGCACACTCCAAAGCATAAAACTGCCTCCTCTCTTCAAAAACAGTAATGAAAATGGTGTTGGAATGTAAGAAAACATTATAACAAGAGATAAAGGGAAGCAGCTACTTGCCCTTTCATTTCTTTGTTTTGCATAAGAGATAACTGATTTAACTGGAGTTTAACTGAAATAAAGTAATCTTAAATGAAACACGATTGTCCTGAGGACTGTGTTTGTTTGAAAACCTCATGCTTTCTGTTTTTAACATAGCATCTACATGGATTCTGTTAGAAAGAAAGCAATGATTTGTCAGGATGTTTACAATGCACTCTTGACAACACTTCTGTTTAAACAGTTTTAATATTTTTTCCCAATGAAATTTAACCTTCAGCTAAACAGAGAAAAAAAAAATTTCTGAAACTAGAAAAACGTCCCTACAGAACCTCAAAAGTTCTTGACAAGTACAGTATATGCAGGTATTCTACCAAATTTACTACAACCTTTTATTTGAAAAAGAAAGATTAAGTACTTCAAATAAAAATGAAGGCTTTAAAAAGGACTGCTTAGCTGTTAAATGTTTGTAGGACAGGTAGGAATCTTTTTGCTTATATATAGGAAGGAAATATCACACAGAGGCTATGCAGCTGACCTACAAATTTATTTCTATGCATAAATGAGTCATGCAAAATGTACAAGCATGTATGAAATCTTCTAAATGCAAGTGCAGGGGCTGGGCAAGTGCAGCTCTCATGCTTTGCTAATGATAGCTTCTCCCAGATTGTTTATGTAGTGTGCTGAGAGTGTCAACTGATGTGGAGAGCACTGGAAACTTTCAGGCGTAATTAACCTCTGCAGCTTCTTAATGTAGTTTCACCTATAATCCACGGGTCCATATCAGAGAAGAGCAAAGAGTTTGTTCAGGCCCAATTGAAACATTTCACAGAGAAGTGACTGATTAAAGCCAGACATACAGACAGTAAAAGAAAAAGAAAACAGAAAAAAAAAGAAAAAGTCATGTGGTGCCCATCATCTCCATATATAAGCTGCAACACTCCGCACTTCTTCTGTGACATCCTGATGCATCAGGGGAGGACTAAGAATAGCTTTGGCTGATATACCCATCTTAGAATGACAGGAACAGGTGAAATTATACCCAAAGACTTCAGGAAATATAATTTTTTGTAACAATATGGAAAAATCTACAACTTTCAATGTATTCTTCTCTCCCCTCATCAACATACATGCAAGAGACCTGCATTATGTCATATGCAAACACACAGTCACAC
The DNA here is from genome assembly GCA_013399225.1 of Rhipidura dahli. Classification (NCBI taxonomy): domain Eukaryota; kingdom Metazoa; phylum Chordata; class Aves; order Passeriformes; family Rhipiduridae; genus Rhipidura; species Rhipidura dahli. The sequence continues at coordinate 404,415 of VXAC01008090.1, forward strand.
CAAGAACACTGTTTCCTTTAATAAATACAAACCTGTTTTTGCCATAGAAAAGAAAATTCATGAAAAATCATTCTGGTTGCTCAGCTTGCACTATATCCAGAGCAAAAGGCAGTTGTCTTGCTTCTCCTGAAAAAAATGTCAGGAAAAACAATGCTTTGCTTGGGGAGGAGAAAGCAAGCATATTTCCTAATGTTTATACTAAATCTGTTGATTTAGTAGGAGGAATGAAGCCAAGGAAGTAAAGGAAATAAAGGTAGAGCTCTGCCTGTTCCCTTCTATGTGTGGGACAGAGAGAGAACGACCCAATGGGGACTTTTCTGCCAGAAAATCAACAGTTCTGTGTACTGTGTTAAGCCATTATGGGTATGCACTGCAATTCTCTAGTATTTCTAATTCAATAACCTCTAGGGACAGACGCTACCTAAGCACTGGCTGGAAATGTCTACTCTTTCAGTCATACAGGAACCCATGAACCTCAAGTACTGACTTAGACATTTTATAAACTGTGAAACTTCTTGCCTGGACCAAGAATTTGGACACAGGCCTGCACAAAAGACAACATAATCATTCTCTGCCTTTAGCATTATGTCAGCGAAGACCTTGATTATTTTGGCAAAGAATAGCACAGCTGTCTTCTGAGCATTTTTTTTTTCTTCAATTCTTTTCCTTTTTTGAATTGGTAAGCTGTACATGGAACTTTTATGACCAAACATTATTTCATTTGAAAACATCACTAAATTAATTTCATTTCCCCACAGAAGTAAGGGACTTCAAACAAATTTGCAATTCAACTTTCTAAATATTACGATAAAATTAATTTTTTATACTTCTAAAAGAAACAGAGAAATATCTTGTCAAACTTAGGATAGAGAAAAAAAATCAAATTGGACAGTTTTCATGATATATTTCTAAATAATTCCCAGAAAATGTCATGCTTCATCTAAACTGACATTATTTTGGACTTTGATTTTGTAAGAAAATCTTTCTCGATATTTATTATTCACTCTATTTGGGAAATGCTTTGGCATTTCAACAGATTCAAGAAAGTGGGGAAAATAAGTTATTTCCCCAAAACACCCAGTAACTAACATAATTCTTTCAAATTTCAAGTGGTTTTAAATGAAAATCAATGACATTTATTGATTATTATTTTGACATTACACAATAAGTGTTTTAAATTCACTTTTGTCTACATCACACATTTGTCTACAGCACTGTGTTCTGATCATCAATTCCGACAGAGTACTTCAACCTTTTCAACACTTTGCCCTGTTAAATATACTGTAAGCCAGGCCTGGGCCATACTTAGTTTCCTAACTGGTCAGAAAGCAGCCATTACCAAGTGGCAGAAATGAGGTCTCTTTCAGAGGCTTACTAGTTTTGCCAGTCTTGGTACTTCTTTTTTTAGGTCTGGGACATGGTGCGCAGTTCTAGTTTAAGGCCAGGCACCTAGAAGCAGCTCTTGAAAGACATGCAATGAAAGCATTACCGCATGAGAAAAGAGAGCCAAGCAGAGGATCAACAAGTAATACTGCAAATTAAACTGCCCCAGAAAAGCTGTTAAACAAGATTGGAAAACAAGACATCTATGTTTTCAGGTTGCCACACAGTAATTAAAATGCTCCAAGAAGACATAGCTCCTTAGCCTATGTGAATGCAGCTACCTCGCTTTGCATTCAGAACCAAGAGGAATATCACAGAATAACAGAATATTCTGAGTTGGAAGGGACCCACAAGGGTCATCAAGTCCAACTGTTAAGTGAATGGCCCATACAGGATTTGAACCCACAACCAGAGTGTTGTTAGCACCATGCTCTGACCCACAGAGCTAATCTCAGGGTCAGGACACTAGGCTGCATCTTAGCACACTGTTCTCTGTTTAGGAATGAGCCTAGTGTATTAAATTTAGCAAAGGAAAATAAAAAGTAGAGAATGTAACTGCCTCCTACCATGTACATTGCATAGTAAACCGTAAAGAATAAAATCTTTGGGTCAACTAAAGATGCTACTTGGGCAAAAGAACTGAAAGGGCAGCTCTGCAAATTACAAAATCAGAGAGTCATTAAGGTTGGAAAAGACCTCGGAAGTCATTGAGTCCAACATTTGACTGAACATCCTGTCAACTAAGCTGTAGCCATGTCCTGTCCTTCCACGAGCACTTCCAGAGATGGTGAACCCACCACCTCCTTGGGCAGCCCATTCCAACATTTAAACAACATTTCAGAGAAGGAATTCTTCCTGATGTCCTACCTGAGACCATTTCCTCTTGTTCTCCTGACAGTATTTTGGTTGAAAGTTAGAATTATTTGTAGCCCTTAGAGGAGTGAGGTTGTGGAACAGCCTATATCCAAGGAACATGGTGAGCAAACGTATCCAGTTTGACTGAATTTGTTAAACATCTCAACAAATTTATAAAATGAACACTGGTCACAACAGGAGCTGTTTTTAGGGCTTCCAGGAGCTTTTATTTGGTCCTCTTTTTCTGCAATTTGACACATTTTTAATTAAATGACACAGACTTATTAAGTATAACAAATGCCCATGTCAAGGCTCTTCCTGCAACAGAGCTCCTCAATCATCATAAATCACAGAGCAATGCTGTTTCCTTCCTGATCCTGGGACACAAGGCCTGTGTGGCTACTTTGAAGTGATCCACCAAAAGCTGATGTTACAAGAAGTCAGGGAAAGATAACAAAGATTGTTTTTCATATGGTAAATTCACTGGTTACCTATTACATGGCTTTGCAAAACTTCCCTTTTCTAGACCAAGGGCCACAAACCACTTCCCACCTACCCACAGTTTCCCAAACTGAAGCAGACAGATGTTTGTAGGTGGGAGAGCCCATTTGGGAGTGCCCTTCTTATGGATGACGGCCTTCTGGAAATGTGGTAAAGATGTAATTGGTGCTGTGCATACTGTTCCACAGAAACTGCCTGCTGGAGATATCCAGTAAGAATGGTTCCAATATGGTTTTGCCTTTGAAATTTAAGCAGCTAATGAGAAGACAGAGTTTCTACAGTAGTTGGAAGGAACAAAAAAAAGAGGAGTTTATTCTAGGGTTTCAGAGTGCTCCTACATCCTCATTGTATCTTGAAGCACAAAGAATTATTTTTTAATTTCCTTTTGCTTTTTATCCCAGAAGTGACCTTTTCCTTTGGCTATTTCAACCTTCTGCAAAGCTGACATCTGCAACTTTTTCCAGGACTGGCACAACTCATGAAATCAATTGGTATTTACTCCTGGACTAGGTTCTAAGGTGATGTTACAAGGTAGTGAAATGATACTCTTGATAGAAATTGCGGGAATAAATTGTGGGACTTTAGGTTCCCAACTTCAGAGAAATAGTAGACATACATAACTGAAAACCTGAGTTTCTGGACTGGGTCAAAACTTCATTCTCTCTGTTTAGAGTGTAAATTATTTTGGTAATTTTATTTAGAATGTCACTCAATTTTATGTCCCTTTACTTTTTTTATTTTCCTTTTAAAACATCTCACATCACCTTTATGAATCATGCCTAAAGGAAAAAAAAAAAAAAATCTTTACCAGCCACTCTGTATGCTATTTCCCCAGACGGAGCTTAGCTGTTCTCCAAACACTCTAGTGTATTCTTGCTTTAGGTAATATAATTCAGAATCTTACATTTTTGCCAATAAAGCCAAGATGTGTGATTTTGCTTGTGGGAAGATTTGAAATGCTAACATGAGCTTCTGAGATTTAGTAACCTCCAGCTGAGGAGTTAGAACAAGTTGCTGGAGGGCTTCTCCTCTACCCACTTCTGGTAATGATTTCCTGATTGCAATAGTGTCTTTTCAGGCCAGTTTCTCCTGACTTCCTGTAGGCAATTCTCCTTGATTCCTGGGTGAATATCTTTTCTTCCATTAAATCTCTCTTAAACATTATCTTATCCATACAAGCTTAATAGTATGAAAAGAAAGCAACTAAAACTATGAATTTAAGAGTCCACATGCAAAATCCGCTGGTTTTCAGACTGTGTAATTTCAAAAAGACAGGCTGTCTACAGAGAGAGTTCTGAATACTTTAACAGCACTATAAACATTTATCTTTTGTGATAATTAACTCAGCTTCCTAAGTCTTCCAAAGGATACCTTATGGGGTACACGCAGAGCCTAACTTTGCTCATTATGAACACCTAATTATCAAACATTGCCAACTTTATTTACTCTGCTGTCTGATGGGCATTTTTACCAAGAGACAACACTTGCCAAAACCACTGTATTTAGACAGAATTGTATATTTTCTCTAATTAATCACTTTTGTAGTTTCTTCTATTTTCTGTATCTTTAATTAGTTTTAAATTTGTCATCTAGTTTGTCATACATGTACATCTAGGTTGGAGAAATATTCTGCTGTGCAAAATGAAGAGTATTACCCTTTATCTTTCAATTCCCCTTTCTATTAAGAATGAGAACATCATCCTTTGTATTGTGAACACAAACTAACAAACAGAGTAGAATCATCAGTCTATGGATTTACGGTAGAATAAGCTTGAGTAAAGATAAAATAGAGAAAAAATACTGATCTTTAGACTCTCTGCCTCAGTCCCTGTCTCCACAAAAGAAGAAAATAACAGCCATATTTCAAGTTTGGATTAGGGAATGACTGGAGAGATGAAAAAATCTAACATGGAATAGAGAACCTGGGATCTATAAAATATTGTTAAATATTCTGTAACACATGAGAATTTAAGTACTTGTTACAATTGTTTTGCTGCAACTCAACAAACTTTCAGCTACTATTACTTATCAAGAGTAACCATAGAGTTATTGTTCTGAATATCACTACAGTAAAACAGACTGTTAGCCTAACACAGGACTCTGTAGTACTGTCTCCTTCTAAAGAACTCTTAAGCAGTTGAAAAGTTCACCTTACCATATCAGTTATTTTTGTTTAGAATATATTAACTTTTTGTTCTTAATGGAAGCCAGTTATAAAAATGAGGGTGAGAGGTTAAACATACATCTGGTCTCCCTATTTAACATAGAGGTTTATCTATTGCATATTGCTGATGATAATTTAGAAGGGGGGGGGGCACAGAGGAAAAGCACATTTGTGTATTTTTCTGTTACAAAAATGGCAGCCCCAATTTTTCATTTGACATATGAAACAGCTCTGCCATAAAAGCCTGTGCTTTTCAGCTTTGTGTTTAATTGCTGGAGCCAAGAAAAGGAGGTGAAGAAACAAGGCAGATTTTACTTGGGCTGGTAGGACCAAGTAGGCTATAGCAAGCATGGGTCTCATTATGCTTAAGTGAATTAGTCTGTTTCCTTTAAAAAAAGGAGGGGGGTAAAAAAGGAGAGATTAACAAGCCACCAAGGACCTGCTGTAAGACTTTGACACTTTTAGTGGCTTGTGACAAATGACTTGTGAGTATTAGCTCTCCTTCAAAATCAGAAAACAAATCTACCATTTGGATAAGGAATGAAAAAAAAAAGCAACAAAATCTGCTACAGGGTCATGCGGACTAGGACTCATTACTAGCAGAACAAGAGTACTGAAGAACAGGTAAGTTCTTTAACTGACTAAACTGTGAAATTGTTATTAGATGTCTAGAAGTCTCTCACATTTGTCATTCTTTTCTAGGTAAAGCATATGTTACAGTCCTTCCGAAGGCATTCATGTGTTTAAATATTGCAACCATGGCACATATTTCTACTTACTCTCAAGAGGTGTTTTGGGATTAACTTAGAGGCTCTCCTCTGGACTCATTCCACGAGGTAAATATCTTTCTTGTGCTGGGGCAAAATATAAGTGTGCTCTTCAGTCAGGCCTCTACAGATTCTTTGGAAACTTCATCTTATGTGCTCCATTAGTTGCATTGTCCTGCAATCTAACCTGGCACTGTCAGTATATTTATAAAGGGAGGTATTTTGCACATAGAACTTCTATTGTTTAGCACACAAAATACATCTGTAAATGAAGAGCTTATATATATATGAATATATACATATGTATGTATGTATTCATAACTGGCTCCTTGGAAAGCAGAAACATTCTGAAACTTCCACGAAAAAATATTTAGTTGAAAACCCAACATTAAAAGTACTAGAAAATGCCAGACTGCAATTCATGCAAACACAGAAACTAAGTTCCCTTTCCCATTATGGGTTTAATGAAAAGAGTCAGGTAACCTCATCTACAACTTCTTGCATGAAGCACGAGGTAATAGAGAGAATTCATGTTTTTATCTACTGCTTTTTCTACTAATCATTGGATACTTTTTGAGTCTGCACTGCTGTGTCAGGACATGTATGGAGGACATACATGAGTCTGCACTGCTGTGTCAGGACCTCACATCTGTGACCCTGTTTAAAAGATTTGGAACTGTGATTATGGTTTGGAGGTCCTTGGTTTAGAGAGCTGACTCCATCTCCTCCAGTGGCAATTTTTTATAACATCACTGAACTTAATATTTCAAATGGCACTAAAGCTCTTCATTAATATATTCACTGTGGTTTGGGTTTTTTTTAAATTTCATTTTGGGTGAAGGAGTTACTATGAGTCAGTCTGTACCAAAAAGCTGTTATCAGTCTTTATGATGTCCTTAGTACACCTGAAAACAAAAAGGTTATGTCTTGCTAAACTTTATGGTCTACAGTGTACATGTATAAAATTAACAAAACCAAAAAAATGAAGAGTTCTATAGAAAAATTAATATAGTTATTTTACAATAGTGTTTGTCTCTAAATACTCATCTTTGCACAATGTTTCCTGTTTCATAAGCAGAATCAGCTGTAAGCAGAGTCCACAAATGCATGTGTGGCAGAACTAAAGGAATAAAGCAAGCATGGTGAATTTTGAGTAAATCTGGATATTGCTTTGAGGAATTATTTGGTGTGTGGTCTGAGGCAAGAAGCCACAGAGAGGCGGAAGTTAATCTTATGTACTCCCCAGCTGCAGATATGTCTTTTTGAGAGCTAACTGCAGCAGGAGAAACTTGAAGAAATGACCAAGAGACCAGATTAATTCCACATGAGCCAAGTGTCAGCCTCATTATAAGTGTTTTCACTAAAGTTGAAAAGACTTTAACTTGGATGGCTGTCATTTCAAAGCAAAGTTGTGACATGTAAAAGTAATTGTAATAAATTAAACTGGGAGAATAACGTCTGCAACACTAAAGGGGAAGTATCAATAGTTTAAAATATGGTAGAAAATAAATAAAACCCAAACAAATAATTCTAGTAGATTAACTCCAATACATTGACAGCATTTCAGGGAACTTACAATACATTAATAAAATGAATATTAGGAGGATATCATGCTCAAATTTCTTTTACTGGTAGGCCTGATCCTTGAGCTGAAACACTCTAATGTTCATACCTTCAAAGCAAAAGAAAATTTAACACTGCTTGTGGTTATAATGTTCATGCAGCAGAACCAGGTTGAGAGCTCAGTTTGACAGGACAGATACAAAATGTGTCTCCACTCATGCTACTTGGTTAGGAGCTATTTTGACATTAATTTTTGTTTTATGCTATGCAAAAAATCTGTTGGGTAAACTGGACAGAGTGCTTGCAAGAGGGGTTATAGAGCAATTTTTTTTAAACTTCTTTCCTGATGAAAGACAAAAATACCTTAGTCTGATAGAATTAAGAAGTAGCCTATAGGAAGACAAAACTGCCCTTACTATTCCTTATATCCAAATCTTTCAGTGAAAAGGATGATTACCCTCTGGGTGGTCTGTTTTTTTCCTGACACTCATCACAGTGCAGTTACTAGTGCGTTTCACAAATAATTTGCTTTCATAACACCCTTGCTCATGTAGGAATTATTGCTAACCTCATTTTGTAGGCAGCAAAGAGCCAAGGAGAAATCAGACTCAAAATACTCTCAGAAATTTTGATGTACAGTGGATAACAAACATACATGACCTATTATTTCCTAATACTTTATGGCATTTCTTATACTCAGAGACTGATTCATGTAGACCATCCTTGTGCTGAGTTGTCCAGTCATGTATCCTCTCCCTTTAAGCAGATTCCTCCTCTTTGCTACTTGACAATCACCACGAGGACCATGAGGAACTCTGAAGATTCCCTCAGCTTCCTTTATTCCTTCAGTATCTTCACAGCACATGGTGAAAGACAGTAATTCCCACAATCCGACATCATTACTCAAGCCCATATCTGTTTCAGTCTTGTTTTGAGAGAAAAATCTATCATGGTCATTAAGAATCTTTCCAATGTTTAAATACCCTGCTAACATTTCTATAAAGAATGCTGGTTCATATTTTCTTTCCCAACCAAACTCAACTGAGTAGCTGCTCTGTGAGGTATTTAATTCAGATGAAAAGCATTTTGTCATCCAAAGCCCTACAAGAAGGTGTTTTACACACTACATTTACTGACAATAATCTGTCTTGCACAGTGTTCTTGAAATGTTTTTAGTACATCAGTGTGTTTAGTCTTGTAACTCCTAATATACAATAATCATCAGCTTTGAAGCAACCAGCAGTCACTCTTCTTGACTGGTTCATGTCATGAGTAAAGGAAGTACCAAGGAATAACTAATACAGAGTTGCTATGTAGTTTAAATGCCATGGGATGTGCAGGCTGGGTTCCAATTGCCACTCCTCTGGATATTCAGACACAGGAAGCTGTGAATGAAATGGCCTGTTCACAGCACCTGGAACACAGATCTTTTTTTTTTAGCCCTGTCCTGCAGTATTTCCCATGGTGTGCTGGCAATAGCAAACATCATCATTTCCAGGGTGGATCAAATCACCAGTCTGCATGATCTCAGCATGTACCTCCGTCATTCTTGGCCTTGGACTAGGGTTGCTGAAAAAGGAAAATTCAAGAGAAGCAGCAAAACTGCTTATATTGATTCTACCTTTAAGCCTCAGAAAGGGCACAACTTTTATCACCCAAGTACTCACCTTACTGAATCTTTTATTAGCTGCTTAAGTGGTATAAACACATCATTGCACTAAGAATTGAGTCATTGCTTATGTCTGCTCATGGGTGTTTGGAAGCAGAGGTCATGCTGCTTTATGAATAAAAGCTATCAGACATGACATTAAATGTCACTGTTCATAAGAACTGTACTTGCTCATGTGCTTTCATCAGCATCCTCACCTCTAAGAAGCTGAAACAGTCATCATTTCCTTCCATTTCTTACATACTACTTGCTTTCTAAGCTTTTTCTGCCAGAACCAGTGAAGTGAAAATTTAAAGAGTTTGCAATGGTATGTCAGAGCAGCCAGTGAAACTAGGTTTGTGATAATTTTCTGCTCCAGTTTACACATGGTAGTGCCTTAACTCAGCCCTTCAGCCAAAGTATGAACTATTGACCCATCTACTTGTAAGGGTAGCACCAAAACCACACACGTATGGCAAGTTATCTTTTCAGCTCCTGAAGAGACAGAGTAACCAGGCCCAGACACTGAAGCAGGCTAACAGAAAGCAACCCCAGCTTGGATGATGAGGTTAGCTCTAGACTCTTCTTTTCATGTTACCATTAGTTTTGCAGTTACAGATCTTTAGTGAGCACAGGATTTCTGTGTTGCAGTTATTAGCACTAGTGTTTTGACAAGGGAAAGGTGTCCTGTCATCAGAATGCGAACCACATGCACCACTCTACTTCCTCTGAGACAGGGCAGAGGGGCAGAGTCATGAACGCAGGTTACAGTTCAGGGGAAGGTTTTCATTAGCTTGTCTCCACGGGAAACGTGCCACAGGTACTAAGATAATTCATGCGGATAAGAGAGGTACTTCCAGATCAGCTTCCAGATTGCCCTGTGCAGATCAGAAGCTGAACACAACAGTTGTTGTGAGACCCTTCCAACTCAGGATATTATACAGTTCTATGGCTTTATGACATGGTTTATACTTTTGGTGTTTACATTCAGGAAAATCCATAGAGAAAAAATAAGTTATCTGGGAAATAAATGAGAAAAATAACTGTTTTTCTGTTAAAATTGAAAGACTCCTTCAGAGAACATCGAAAGCTTTAGCAACCCCTAAAATCTAATAAAAAAATTGTGAAAGGAAGACACTAAACCTGCAGTCCAAAATAATGTTCATTATGTTAAATGTAGACCTCTCCTGTTCAGTTCCAGAGCACACATTTTCCCTTGCTCACAGTAGCAACAAACTTGTAACTATGTAGCTGCTCCAAATCCTAATGATGACCTCTCAAAATATGAAATATTTGATAGCACTAAACATACCAGCAACCAAAACACTCTATTCCACCCTATTCTGTGCTACAAAAATCAAACCACTTGGAATTCTAGGATACCTTGATGTCCTTCAGGTATGTGTTTCTCTTAACAAATATCGTGCAGTATTAGAATAGTGAAAAATTTAAGAAAACCAGGCAAACAAAATCCCAACTTTTATTTTTTTCTTCAATACAGAGCTTGCAGCTCTTTCAAATAGCTTATTGCTTTCAAGGGCCAATTCACCCACCCTTCTGCTAGCAAGTTGTCCATACTGACTTCGATACTAGCTAAAAAGAAGGTATTAATCCTCTTGAAGAGGAGAAGATGCGGAAGAAAACCCTAGAGCAGGTACCAAATAGTATCTAATATCTGCAGAGTAGGGTCAGAGAAGACACAATGAAATTGGGAGTAGAAAGTTCGTACCCTAACACACTTTCATACAAATTCAAAAGGTACCTTAATGTCTTCATAGTTCCAGTCTGTGAGCAAACAGATGTTACAGTGAGATCAGACAGGACAATTCAACATCACTGGCAGTTCACAGCTGCCAAAAGGGGTAAGCCATGCTCCCCCTCTCCCCACTTCTCTCCCACTCATGACATATGCTGCCCCTATTTTTTTCTTGTCATCCTTTCTAGTACTGATCTGGTACTTGTCACACGTCCCACCCACTTCCTCTAATGCGGGCACAATATCATTGATTTATACCCAGTCTCCACTTAGCACTGTGCCTTAATTCCAATTAAATAACATCCTGAATGATTCCAAAATGCTTCAGCATTCCCTCCCCAACTCCCACACATGCTGACTACAACTGCACAGCTGTGTGTCAGGAACCTAGAAGAAAACTCACATTTCATTTATTTCTATGCAATGTTTGACTCTCTAATATCAGTGGCAGAACAAAGAAGAGCAAACTCTCCTCAAACCCTCTCATTTTCACTTCTGTTCCCCATGAAGGAAGACAAGTCAGGAACTGCAAAAACCAGCTAAACTTACTGTCCTTCATATATGTTTTCCACCATGAAAGGAATCATATTGCTTTCCTAAATCAAGGTTTATGAAAGACCTCTTCTTTATTTTTATATAATATTCATAATAACTCATTTTTCTACTATCTGTAACCTTTTATTCTTTTGCACAACACCAAAATTATGGAAGAGGGGAAAGAGAAAAGGACTAACTATTTGGTGCAATTTTAACATTTCCTTTTTTCTTGAAAGTCAGCTTCAATGTGTGTGTGAAAATTCCTCTTTAACTGTAGAAGATATATACTACTGACAGATTATTTAGAGGTAAATGTGAAAGGGGACAGGCTAATAATTCTTTAGGCTAGCTATAAAATAGGGGAATGCTTTACAGCTGACATTGTGAGTATATCAACCCAGTAATTGGATGCACGTGTTAGTAGCAGTAAAAAGGCACTGTCCAGTTGTCCACCTTACATGGGAATCTACTTTGAGCGTATTCTTTGATTTACTGTTGCAATTAGAACTGAATGTTCAAAGAAAGAACACAAGTGACCTAATTTAAAAACAGTGCCTTTAAAGCCACTATTTGGTATGAGACTTGGCTTACTCATAACCATTTCTTTGCCCTGTAACTTCCATTTGTTGCACTGTACTCATGAAGCACCAAAATCAATTATATCAATCTGCACAACTGATGAATTCAATTCTAAAATCCATTGAGTGATTGAAGATTTAGCCACTTCCTCGTGACTCCTACCCCTGAAGATTTTAATTCTCTTCATAAACACAGAAAGCTTTCCCAGGCTGGCTTTTCAAAACTTCATGAAACGCTGCTTCCTGTCTCCTTTTTACTATGTTGTAACCAACAGAGATGTTTTACAACAAATTGGCACAAGAAACAGCAGCAATTAGGGGAGCCAGGAAAGGATCCTTCTTGTTAACAGAACCAACGCTGCAAGCACTGTTGACCACTTTTAGGTGTTAAAGAGTCTGAGCAATGGAAGGATGCAAGATAGCAAAATATCACTTCAAAATAAATTTTGTCAAAGCAAAAGAAAGGGAATCCGTTTGACAGGTACACACAGTTAGACTGGTGGAACTAATACACCTACCAACTGAGAATCAAACATGTGCTAAGGTTAACTAAACCCATCCTCCGTTTCTCATCTGGTGGTTTGGTATTCACAGCCCAAAGCAAGCAAGGGTTACTTTTCCATGCAGCCTCATCAAGCTGACACTGGTTGGCAATGCTGATACACAAACTATTGGTGCTGCTCCAAGTGAAAAAGAGGTCTTTAGATGATAAACCCCAGAATATTAGGATAAGGTAGTTCAGTGATGTATGCAATTGCAAGCAGTAGAAGCAAGTGTTTAAAATGAGCAAACTGAAATTTCAACTTTGTGGTACTTCAGGGAACAAGAGACTGTAAGAGCTTGATTCAGAAAGCTCTCCACAAAACAGAGAACAATGTTTTGCCATGACATATATTGATGTATCAAGAAGGGAGCATATAAGAAATCCCAAGATGACCAAGTAATTTCTCCGCTTTGTTGACACTATTTCTATCAGCCCAAATGCTAAGCCTAAAAACAGAAATACAACATTATTTACACGTATATTTTTTTCCTATTTAGAATATTCCTTGTGCAACTATATTACTTTTTCAAAGGAAAAGTCAGCAATCCACATCACATGAGTTGCTGCTCTATGTTCATACAGGTACCTGCGTTTTTTAACTTAAGACACAGGTTAACAAGATTTGCACAAAGAAAGATTTTTCTTTTTTTTAAATGAAAGGCTCTCTGCAATAAATGAATACTCCCCTACTGCAGGATCTGATCTGATTCTCATTTGAAGTGAAAAGGCCCCTATTCACACACACAGTTCAAAGACATCTGAAAGTCATCTTAAAATGCCTTATTTCAAAACACAGGATCTTATCCTATGAGTGAATGCATCCAAGATGTTTCAGAAGTGTAAGCACATTCTATATAGTGCTCACTCAGCTAATGCCATCTTCAAGGAAGTTTTGATCAAGTCACTACCTGTGAACCCTCCCATTAAAACAGACGCATGGCATCTATCAACCTGTATGCCCCTTGTTTTCTTTGTTCTGGGATTTTAAGAACAAACTTCCAGTTGCTTCTAAGTCTTTTGGGTTTTTTTTTTTTTTTTTCCAAGTGGCTATAAGTTAGATTTATGAAGACAAAAAGACTTCTTACAACTGTGTATTTTGAAAAGATTTATGTCAGAGCTACAGTATCAGCATGGAGGGTCCACAAGGCAGGAATGCAGTAAGGGTAACAGGAGAGTGTCATGTAGACATTAAATAGTACAATTCCTTCCACATTCATAAATCCTAAGTGCCTATGGTTTTATACTGCTGGTTATAAATTATATAACTGAATTCTACAGACAAAAAAAAAAAAAGAAAAAACTGAAAGTGAGAAATCATGTCCTTAACAACATATACCTTTCACAGTAAGAAGGCTACGTTTCAAATTACTTCAGTCATTATTATTTGCTATTTTAAGTATTTTGATTGGGAAAGCCATAAAACAGAACTCTTTGGAGAGCGAACCAGCAAAACATCAATCAGTCTTCACAAAAACAGTGGAAAGCTCTCACATTAATTTACAAACACATATGACAAGGAATCAATAATCCCAAACAGTTAGTTTAAAAAAATATACAATGGCAAAAGAATGTATTTTACCAATTATTCTAATCTGCTTGGAGCTTCATTACTGATGTTAAGGCACCTATGGCACTTTATTATTTTCCTGATGAAATGAAAAAATGAGTATGATGAAAAAAATGAGTATCAAACGAAGTACACTCCAGCAAAACACATTTAATGCTATTTTTCTGCATATAACCCAATCTATCACACAAGTGGTCTATTTATACATCTTGTATATATGCACACAATTAAAATCCTCATTAGTAATGTTCAGCACTTCTAGTAGTTAAGAGTGGTTGTTTACAGTCTTTTGGGCTAAAGAACAAGACTGAAAACTTTCTTGCTTTCCCTCACTGTGTTGTTAAGCTTATCCCACACTAACTAAAGCAAAACCAAAGACTATCAGGAACTTCAAGAGTCCCTAATGCTTATTATAAAAGATAATTGACCAGTCAGAAGAAAAGCCCAGAATAGGTTAGCTTGTGGGAAGTGCCTAATTATTTCTCGCTAGCTTCCCTGACATACACTTTTATTCTGCAACAGAGTGCCTTTGCTTGAATTAGTCCACTTAGGTTGGTCAGAAGGCAAATTAATAGAATATCTGCTGGTGCAAGCCCTTTTGGCTTTGCTCAAATTAAATCAGCTTATACAGCTGAGGATGCAGACCCTTCCTGTCCACCTCGTTTGAGCAGAGGTGACACCAGGCAGTGGCTGTGCCGCCATCTACCGTAGGTTTTGGACAGCACTGCTTGGTCCAAAGTCTGCAGGAATCCCTCCAGCAGTTCTTCCCACTCATCCTCAGGCTCAGTGACACAGACTGCACTCCCTAAACACGTACCTAAGCAAGAGCCTGATCCTGCAATCTTTGCTCAGGCAGAACTCCCTCCACAGACTGCAGATTAGCTACTGCTAACAAAGTATTGCATATTTTGCTATTGTTCTTCAACTAATAAAGGTCTGTCCTACAAATTTGAAGTTTGTGTGCTTTATAGTACTGTGAACATTGCCTTAGAAGCCAGCTGAAAACTGTAGCACTGAGACATACGTTCAAATTTTCCTGAACCAGCTTATCATATATCACGTAGCTTTAAGGCATGCCACCCATAAATCCCAGAGCTTCTCTATCTTAATCAAGAGAGCTGTCCGTGTGAGAGTGAAGTCAGAATCTGCACACATGCAGTTCCCTCTCAATTTTAATATATGGCTTAAGCCTCTCCTGGTGATCCCATAGCTCAAGCTACAGTGAAAGCTTTTGTAATTGCTCTTTGGAAGATTTTTGGATTTGTTTTTCCCCCAGCTAGTATGTAAACCTCCAGAAAACACTACAGCTGTCTTTATTTGTGCTTGTAAATGACTCTGTCAAGACTGGGGCAAGGGACTTCACAGATGTGGTGCTGCAGGACAAGGTAGTAGTCGTATTTTGAGGACTAACTTCCAGATGTAAGGAACAATAAAATAAAGTGTCCTATATCTTTCTAGTGACAGACACCCTCCAGCTATGCCAAGTGCTTCAAGTTCCACCAGTCTTCTGATAGAACAGTCAGAAGCCACCTGGTACTGCACAGGTAGAGAAAGGATGGAATAGTTCCAAGCAATTAAGCTGGAATACGGCTGCCAGAGTAAACGTTAATTTAGTGCACTGTACACAATATTTATAGAGAAAATCTATGAATGCTGCTTGAGCTGTTTGAAGGCTGGAGACTAAATTCTGTTTTCTGAATGTTTATTCTGACTTTCTTCAACTGTTCTTGTTACTTGACATTGCTTAATTGGCAGTGAGCCATGAAAGCTGTTGTCTAATCACACAACATATCACAGTCTTACAGACCTACTGATAAGGCTTTACTGCAGCATAAATGGATTTTAAACATTAGCATATGAGAAAATTAGCCTCCAAATTATAATATTTCAGACTTGTGTATCAATAGTCACTTTTATTTGTTTAGGAAAACATGGGTTTCGGAGAGAGAAACTAATTTTAGAAATTAAATAGCCTGTAATGTTATACAGGCTACAATTTAGTGGCCTCTCTGGCTAACTCTATGCAGGACAGAAATCTATTCAAATGTAATTACTTATTTCAGACCATATGAAAGATACCATATCTCTACATGGAATCAGTCCAGCTGGGGATTATAGCAGTATTATGATAGCACTGCTGCATGTGATGCTGTGAGAAACACAGCTTTAGTGAATTCACTTGCAACATTTTGCTACACAAACAGCCTTGAATAAAGGCACAATAAATACATTTTTAAATGGTCTCAGACTATGCTTTTACAGAAAACAAAATTTCACACTGCATATTACAATGACTATTAATCAACACAGAACTCTGACTTCTGTCAGCTGGATGGTAATTATTTTGTACTGGAGGATGGATGCTAGGTCTGCCTTTGTGATATAAGTGCAGTAGGGAAGCTACAGGTTTTAAGATGACGGGAGTCCTTTCTTCACTGCACATAATCTTCAGTGAGAGGATACAATTATGTATAATAAAGACATTGTTTTGCTTTTATATGAAACAAATTACATTCTCCTCTCTTTCAGCAGACACTCTGCAGATGTGACAATAATCATGACATCACTGAGAAGGCCAATTCTCTTTCTGATGCACTGGCTGAAAAATAAGGACATAACATGCACAACCCCTCCTATAGTTGCAGGGCATTGTTCTTGCATGCAGGCTGAAAAGGTAGGAAGGTGTTTAAGTGCATTTCAGTGTATTCTACCTCTTCTTGGCAAGATTTTGCAAAAGTTCAAGCACGTGGACAAGCTTACCCACTGAGCAACTCTGCTGGCTAAGTAGGACTGCTCAGATGCATAGTTACTTCCATGAGTACAGTACTGTCAGAGTGGGCACCCTACCCTTTTTGGCAGCAGTGTGGTACATAGAATGGTTTGGTGTTCTCAGAGATGCACACAAAGCTTTCAGAATCCTATTTTATGGGTGCTGTTCTCCTCCAAATCCAAAGGTAAACTAAGAAACACAGTTCTAGGACCTCATTCCACACAAGTTCACCAAAGTTAAGCCTCCCTCACAGTTTTTTAAGAATTTGCCATTCTATGAAATACAGAAAGGGAGGTGGTAAGATTCAGCTGCGTTGACATCTAAAGCATTTACAAACATTAGAGTGCACGATAAACCATGAAGTTGCAAGGTGGAGCAAGTGAAGCAACAACATATGATACTCCAGCCTCTTTCTCACTGTTTGTAAGGTTCTTTTAGGAGTATTTACTAGAAATGCAGCTGAATTAACAGCAGTGTCTATCAAATAGCAGGGCAACCTGCTGAAATACTCCATATTTTACACATTAGCTAACAAGGGATCTGCTTAATTCACTTTCAGTTGTTTTAATTTAACAGAGATTTATTCCCGGGTTTATCTGGATTTGTGTAAAACAACATGAGAACCAAAATGTGGTTCTCTACCAGTGAAGAAAGTCAGAGAGTTTCCTCAAGTTGCATAACAGACCTTACTTTCTCAGCATGCTCCTATAGTGGGACATAGTCACTTAACATTTTCAAGAGAAAGCAATATATTGTGATTCAGGACAGTTCAATTTGAGATTGCACAGGCAAGAAAACCAAATAAAGGTTACATTTCTAGCACTAACAGCCAAAAATACATTACCAGAAGCATGCTATTACTAAGCGTCTAATTAGCTCTAGAGAAAAGCTCGAAACTTCAGCTGTGGAGACTGCCATACGACTTTTGCTCTGAAATAATTTAAANCGGGCAGCAGGGAGCGCGGAGCGGGTGGCTCGGGGAGGGGAGCGCGTGCGGGGAATCGATTAATTGTTCCAGTGCAGTGCACTCGTCAAGGCACTCTAATGACAAGGAGTAATGATTTTCAGATTCAGGAGACAATGTCCCCCACACACTCCGCGCCACTTCCTTGCAAATCTAATGTGCTCCTCTGCCAGGCGAAGAAACAAACGGTACTCGGCGAGGCCATTTGCAAAACAAATGTAACCGGAGAGATTCGCAGATACGGGCTGGCGGGGAGCGGCGTCCCCGAGGAGCCGAGCTGAGCCCACCCAACCCTGCCCTGCGCCCCTTGCCCTCCGCGGCGCCACCTCGCCTTTCCCTCCCCAGCCGGGGGCTCGGGGCCGGGGCAGCCGCGCCCGGGGTGCAGCGGCCGCTGCTCGGCGCAGCGACGGCAGAGCCGTACTTACTGAAGGGGCAGTTCTCCTTCTTGGTGCCGCTGACCTTGCCGTTCTTCTCGATCTTGAGAAAGTACTTGTTGTAAGAGTAGAGCTTCCTCTTGCGCACGTCTCCTTGGAGGTGATTGTAGCTCCGCACGTGTCTCCCCGCACTGGAAGGAGAGGAGAAGGACGAGGGGAAGGAGGAGGATGATGAAGAAGAGGAGTTGGTGGCCTCCGGGGACAGCATGTCCTGGCCGAGGTCATGGCAGGTGACAGGCACAGAAGACACCAAGAAGAGCAGCAGCAAGCAGCAACAAGGCAGGTGGGAAAAGGCTGAGGCACCATTTGTCAGTATCCATTTGCACATTGTACTGAAACTCTGGGCGCTGGAAAATGTCTTATCAAATGAAACATACTGGAAGGGTAAAACCTGGTAAAAGGCAAGTGGAGAGACGGTGGTTGCTGCTTCTGGTTAGATTCCTCTCAGCTCTGATCTGGCCTGAAGTAAGTGCACCAACATCCATAACTCAGGGGACAAATCGCCTTAGAAGTTGCTGCCTTTTAATCCTTCGAGTCCTCCCTCAGAAAAAAGAGCTGTTGGTTGTTGGTTTGGTTTTGGTTGTTGTTTTNGGACAATGAAACGCGTGTGAGGTCTGTGGGAAGGCAGCCCCAGATGTTTACAATGGAGCGAGTAGCGGTATAGCGGCGCTGCAGCCCGGGACCGGCGGGGCGCAGCACGGCACCGCCTCCGCCACACCGCGGGCGGCAGCGCGGCCGCGCACCGGCTCCCCGCGCCGCCGGGCAGCCCTGCTGCGGAGAGCGCACCGGGGCACGACCTCGGCCCTCGGGAGCGAACACCCCGGCTCCAGGAACGGGCAGCAGGGAGCGCGGAGCGGGTGGCTCGGGGAGGGGAGCGCGTGCGGGG
>VXAC01008090.1:425058-481557 GCA_013399225.1 Rhipidura dahli
TTTTTTTTGGCAGTGAAGTGATTGAGAAAGCCACCTGGAGCTTGTTGCCTGCTAGATCTCCCCCTCCCCCCCGCTGGAGGAGGGGTTGGGTGGAGAGGTTGGAAAGGAGTATATACTACAGGCAGACCCTGGAAAAGCAGATTATATGCTGGTCAGAGAGAGTAAAAAGGGAAGAGACATAATTAGCTCCTTTTCCTTCTTCTCTGCCAGCTTCCATGGAGGTCTTTCTCCCTCCTTCAATGAATCACTGATTTCTCGCTTCCGTTGCTGAAATAAAAAGTTCACACTTTAGCCTGCTCTTCCTTTTAAGCCTCTCAAGATTTATTGTGTCTCTTTCCCCACCCTCACTCTCCTTGTCTCAGAAGAAATCAGGGCCCTAAATGACCATTTTCTAATTGCTAACATGAGTCGTTTACTGAATCACGCGTCTGACTTCAAAGCAAAAGGGATTTTATTGGCATTGCAAAGGTTTCCCCATAAAATCTGTCTGAATATTTTGCTGTCTTTTTAATTCTTTTTTTAACTAATGTAGTTTCCCTTGCCAGCAAGGAACAATTTTTCCATTTTCAAGGCTATTTTAAGCGATTTTTCAAGCTGTTATTTTCTTGGAGGGGCATATGTTGTTGCTTTTTCCTATGATTCCATTTCTTCTAGTGGATGTATCAATTCACATACTGAATGTTATGGCAGATTCATATTTGTAGCCTATCACTGACCTGTCAACTTTCCTAGTGATTAACAAACACCTTCCATATGATGTAGTATCTTTTAACACCAGAGTAAAGCATCAGAAACTGACAGGGTATGGCCAGCATGCAAGATATTATAATCAGTGTTCAGCCTTGTTAAATACCTGTTTTGGAACACAAGTGGATGGAGCATTTGCTAAGAGAATGGAGTATCAGAGAAATAGGCACAGAAACACAGTGAGTAGCTCAATACGAAAACCCAAAACATTTTTGAAATAGAGGCAGTTAAATAATTCAGATCAGTGGAATGTCATGGAAAACCTCCTATGCAATTCCATTTGGCATTTGTAGTACATTTTAATTTAAACAGCAGAAAATGCAGGAAAGAACAAACTGTTCTAAAATTAGACAGATTCATTAGATTAGGATGTTAAATATATTGTTAACTTCACAACAGAAATTTGAAATTATTTTCTCCAATTATGGTGTTTATTCGGGAGAGAGTTGGTTCCTAAATTTATGTGTTCGGCTGCTGGGGGTGACATTTAAACAGCCTTAAAAATGAAACCATTTAATGTTAGAATCAATATGTTTTACGATGTTGTTTATGGTACTTCAGAGTATTTATTCTTCATGAATTTGCACTGAGTGCAAGGCATTTCAGAAATCTTTTTTTTTTTTTTTAAATCTGATTTAGGCTTTCCTTTTGCCAAAGGCCTTTCCTTTTGGCAATTTATTTAAAAAAAATAGTGAAATAAAACAAAATGTAAAGCAAACACAACTTTTCTGTGAATGCCTGACAGCTTACATGTGTGTCTAAAAAGTTTATGTCAATGTTTGAGTGCTGACTGGGTCATGAATACAATATGTTATTTCTAAAATTGAAGTTATTTTGATTCCAACAGCTTAAATGATAAACAATTTCTATAATACCTTAAAATTCTATATTTGAAGACTTTTATTTTGTTTTTCCTTCTTCCCTGTCAAGTGCTGGAAAATAAAGTGAATTGGCATTTTAGGATCTTTGGTGGGAGTTAAAAATAGTTTGGAGGTTAAACAGGTATAATTAATCCTGAAAAAATAAGTGCTGTCTTGAATTTACTCAAGAAGCATTCTGTTTAAACCTACTTCTAGCTCATGACTATGTATATATTAGTTGTAAGGTTTTGTGCTTAAGAGCAGAAAATTCAACATGTGCAGAATTTTGTATAAAATCTGCTTCTGGCAGGTGCAATATTCAGGGCAGTACTTGAAACTACTGCAACGCATAGAGTCCTTTTTTTTATCCTGTGTGATGACAAGGGGGGCATTTACAAAACGGAGTCCAAATGAAAAGCTGACATAGCTTTTTAGATTATATCTCATTCTTTTTTCTACTTTCTGTATAGCCTTTCTTTTATAGCACAGTTGAATCCCTAAATACCCCACTACTTTGTATTGTCAGGTCACCTCTTAGGTTAGCCTGAGAAAGCCTGAGAAAAGTTCCACAGGAAAGATGCACTATTTAACGGAATTCAATCTGTCCCAATAGATTTGAATCACTAACATAAATGTATGAATGTAGATTATATCTCTGTAATGAGGCCTGAATCATTCTCAGTTACTTCAAAGGCCTGAAATTCAACCTTCCTTTTTAGCAGCAACAATCAGACCTTAATGGGTTTCTTTATTAATTGTTCCATTGCTAAGCTTGAAAAGCAGCTACCTTCAGTACAAGTCCTGGACTAGAAACTGCTGCTTCAAAAACAGTGCTTCTGTTTTGCCTTTTACCGCTGTAAAATTCTGTGAAATATTTCCTGCACCGCAGTTTTATAAAAGATTAGTTCAATTGACCCATCTAGAATGAAATAAAGAAAACAGTCCCTAAAAAATTTTGTAAAAACTAGAAAATATATTTTAAGAATTTTCTTTTTGAGCTGTTTTCTTTCTAAAGAATGTTCAGGAAAATTAGGTGAATTTTAATGAAAAATAGGCTAAATTAAAATAACCCAAAACTTAGGCAATAGCTTATGTCATGTTTTTGTCTTTTGATCAGCGAGGAGGGATATTTGGGGTTTTTTATGTTGGATTTTGGGTTTTTTTTTCCTGTTAAGTAGGTGACTTGAATCAGATAAGGAATATTTTAATGTCGTTAGATTAAATTTTGCCTTGTATGATTTCCCTTAATCCATGCCTTATCTTTTTTTGTGAATTTAATAAGTTCTGTGTATGTCTTTGAGTGTTAATATAATCAACTCTCAGATGTCACCAGCCCCTCAGTTTAGATTGCTAGATTGCAATAATGAACATTTGCTGCTTACAGTATGATGAGAGATGGACATGGATCTTCTGGTCATGGGACCCAATCCTGTTCTTACTCAAGATGTTGGGAAATATGCCAGTGATTTCATTGAGAGAGATTTCAGCCAGGATTGTCACTGCCAGAGAAGAAGCTGTGCCAGAAACGAGATGTAGAATGCCAAATGCCATCAATGACTCAGATGCCTCCCTCTGTACGTCAATTCCAAACTGCAGAACTTGGTGTTATTGTAAAACACTCAATCACAGAATCACAGATTCAATTAAGTTGGAAAAGATCTCTGAGATATCAAGTCTAACCCATGACTGAACACCACTTTGTCAACCAGATTATGGCACTGAGTGCCACATCCAGCCTTTCCTTAAACACCTCCGGGTGACTCTACCACCTCCCTGGGCAGCCCATTCCGTTGTTTAGTCACTCTTTCTATGAAGAAATTCTTCCTAATGCCCAGCCCAAACTTTCCCTGGCACAGCTTGAGGCCATGTCCTCTCTTTCTGTCACTTGTTACCTGGGAGAAGAGACCAACCCCCACCTGGTCACACCCTCCTTTCAGGCAGTTGCAGGGACTGATAAGGTCACCCCTGAGCCTCCTTTTCTCCAGGATAAACACCCCCAGCTCCCTCAGCTGTCCCTCACAGGACTTGTTCTCCAAATCCTTCCCCAGCTCCACTGCCCTTCTCTGGGCTCACTCCAGCCCCTCAGTGTCTTCCTTGCAGTGAGGGGCCCAGAACTGGACACAGCACTCGAGGTGTGGCCTCACCAGTGCCCAGTACAGGGGACAATCCCTGCCCTGCTCCTGCTGGCCACACCACTGCTGATCCAGGCCAGGATGCCCTTGGCCTTTTGGCCACCTGGGCACAGCTGGCTCATATGTCAACCAGCACCCCCAGGTCCTTTTCTTCTGGGCCACTTTCCAGCCACTCTGCCCGGTGCATGTAACACTGGATCTCTGAATTGCAAAGAAATGCAGTGACACATAGCACCAGCCATCAATAAGACGAGTTGTTTGATTTGATATAAGGTGCTACTTGCTGAAGTATTCACACTGTGTAGTTCATGCCCCCTAACAATAGGGACTGGAGGCCTCTGCATTTTATCTACTAAAATATATCGTAAAGCTTGAGAGAAAAATTATAATTCAGAAAAATATTCAAAATGACAATCTCTATTTGTTACCATTTTATGTACTTCTGTGACATTAAAAAAATGTCAAAATACTAGTCTTATTCCAACATTATGTACAGAATGAGGTATCAGATAAACTCTTCGGTTGTCAAAGATAAAGATTGGAGGTGGTATAACTCATCTGTGTGTTTGTAGCTGGAGTAAGACATATAAAATCAGAACACTATTTTAGCTGCCTGTAGTGGGACCTGGTAGTGAGAGCATACTCCCTGGCTCCTTTGTGCTCACTCCTTTCCAACCAGATATCCAAAACTGGAGAAGAACTCAAGCAGAGTTTAGCAAAGGTTAGTAAAATGAATGTTTTACCATTTAATTTTTATTTCAAAACCACTTGTGTTTCTAGGTCAGACGTTACAGAGATATGGAAAATGTGTCTGAGATAACGAAAATGTAGTTCAGCCAGAGCTGTTCCAGCCTAGAGTCAGTGGTGAGAATGGCCAAGTGCCCTCCTCCATAGGAGTGAGACACTACTCACTCTCTGAGATCTGGAAGAACAAAGAGTTAGCTAGCACTACCACATGTGATAGGTAATCACTAACTGGAATACACCCTGTTTCATGTCTTTTTTTTGAGAAACACAAACAAAAGGTAGCAGCCCTTAGGACTACACAGGTCATCCTCTTGTGAATAGACATATAAATTGTGGGACCAGCAAGGTTTTGCCACGTTACCTAGATTAACAGTAGGGGTGTCTCTCTCATGGATACATTGGCAAAACTAAGAAAATTAAAATGAAAAATTGGCAAAAATTAAGAAGGGGATTTATTCTCTCTCAAATGCTTATTATAGTTACTTCTTCAAAATACATTTGTACTTACACTCTGTCTGACAAAAATTACAAAGACATGTATGACATTTGAAAATAACTGTATGATTTTTGTTTGGCAAATACAGCTATTAAGAGAAGAATAAGAAATAAGTAAAAGTTGCATTCTGTGAAGGTCAGCAAGAGGAGATTACAGACCCCCAGACACTGAGCTGCAGTGCCATAAATAGCTCTGTGTGTGGGTTGGACAATGACTGTGTTTAGTAATGGTCTGCTGGCAGACAGTTTTGCCTACTCTGTGGCACAAATATAATCAAAAAGACAGTATTTTCAAGGAGGTACTTTAATCTTTGAGGACTTGTTTTTCTGTTTTCATATTACCATGAATGAGGACCACTTAGATTCTCTTATAAATGTGAGCAGTTGATAACAGAACAGCCGGAAACAGCCAAGAAGAAGCAAATGAATGTCCATTAGGCCTTTGCAAATTATTTTCTCCTCCCACTTGGTATCATCTAAGCCTACATTTTCCATGGAGAATCCTACCAAAATTCTGAGGAAATAACCCCTGTATTCTGACACACATTTCACATATATCTATTCATCTTTGATTATGTGCAATGTTAATAGTAATGATTCCCCACCCCTCCCTGCTACTGTTGTATCTAATTATTTACACAACTTTTTTTCAAGATACGCTGTAAACATTTTCACTAGTCCAGGATCAAGGAATTTCATTCAGCTGGAACTAGGTGTCAGCTTATTGGTGACACTGAAGCTTCCATTCCCTGGAATAACCTTTCCAGAAACAGAGATAATTTGGTACTCCAATGTCATCTTTGGACCTTAGAGTGGTGTCTGTTTACTGGAAAAAATTTGTGTGGTGTTTTTTGTTTTTTTTTTGGTTTTGTTTTGTTTTTTTTTTTGTGTGGGGAATGTGACAGATGACACCAAAAAAGTCACACATTCTTTTTCACACACAGGGGGATGTACCCTGAAAGGTGCTAACTGTCCAGTACTCTACCTGGATCCAACCACAATCCCTTTCAGAAGGGCAGCAAAGCCATACTAAAACTCCACAGCCCCATCCTTCTTGAGTGCTCCTGAAAGGGAGTGAATAAGTCTTTGCTCGTGAAGCTATTTGAAACAGAGCTGACAGCTAGGAACATCAGCCCAACAGCTGAACACGCTTGCCTCACCGCAGGCGA
This sequence comes from Rhipidura dahli, assembly GCA_013399225.1. Classification (NCBI taxonomy): domain Eukaryota; kingdom Metazoa; phylum Chordata; class Aves; order Passeriformes; family Rhipiduridae; genus Rhipidura; species Rhipidura dahli. Next base: position 431,209 of record VXAC01008090.1, read on the forward strand.
CCAGGGTAGCCAGCTGGGCTCCCTCTGAGCTGGTTAATAGCTCACACATTGCAGGGGGAGCTCACACATTGCCTCTTCTTTGTCAGTTAATTTGTAGCAGTCACTGGGATAACTTCTGTGAGTAAGCACCTCTCAGCGTGAGGAAGGGAGATGGAAGCAAGCCCTCGGCTAGCGGAGAAGGCTGGGGCATGGCCGAGAAGGAAGGGACAGCGCTCCGTGGCTCCTGCTGCGCAGGCCAGGCTGGAGCTGCTGCTCAGCCAGGCTGGGCAGGTGTCAGCCCGCCCGAGCGTGCCATCACCCAGGAGATGTCTGGCTCAGGGTCTCTCACACGGTGCATTCCACCTGCATTCCCACGTAGTTGCTGTGCAGGGTTGGACACCAGCTCTCTGAAAACTGTACCTTTTCATATATATTTGACAAACGTGTCTCACATGAAGACGAGAATCAAAAGTGGAATCAGCTTGAACATACAGGATTTTTTCCTAGAAGCTTTGCAGCTTAGGGCATACTAATACCCCTAATGCTGTTTGTAAGAACATCGTGACTCAGATATAATTTCCTAGCTAGATACACTCTTATTATTTAGTCCTGGATTTCAAAAAGGATAGCCAGAGTCTGCTGTGTTCTAGGCTCTGTATCAATACAAAGAATGAGTCCCCCAAAGTCAGCTTATTGCTGAGTTGTGATCTTTTAAAAGATGATTTTTGCCTGTTATGGGGTACTCTCCAACTGCTGATTATGGTTTTGAAAATGCAGCTTAATTAGTTCTGTATTTATTAGCAGATTGTTTAACTTTTTATTAAGATCAAACACAGAGACAAAGGATAACAATATGGTATCTTCTTTCTAGCATTATTTAAAATGTTTGCAGCATGTTAAAAGATTTAAGCAACTCTCTGAAGAGCAGTCATCCATTCTGCAAGGCTTAAGGAGATTATTTTTCTTTACGGCATATGGGTAACAACTGGCCACACAGATCCAAATCATTGCAGATCTTACCATGTTGCCAGTTACTGATGATAATGATTAGCTCCTAAATCCCAGGTTCAGTAAAATTGACATCACATTTCATGTATCCTACATGTAGTTCAAAGCAAGGAACTTTGAAAATTACACTTTTTATTTCTTTTTAATGCCAATAATTGGTAAAATACCTTTCCTGAATATTTCTAAATATGAGCAATACTGCTGAAGTTCTTTTCTTTTGGTGTTGTTTTTGTGTTTGCTTGGTTGCTTTTTGGTCTTTTGTTGTTGGTTGGTTGGGTTTGGTTTGTTTTTTGGTTTTTGGGTTTTGTTTTTGTTTTCAATACAGCTCAGAGATATGTACACCCTAAAGCAGACTGGGATTTGTGATACCAAGAGACATTAATGATCATAACAAGCAATAGAAATCTGTATATAGGGTATAAGCTCATTCTGAGTAGCTGTCAAAAGTGTACAAGAACTTCATGCACCCAGAGAATGGAGGAGGTCAAAGAAGGAGGGTTTACATCCATTCTTTCTCTTTTTCTCTGCTTGTGGTTCTGCCTTGCCTCTCGTATTCCTTCCAGCTCTGAATCATCAAGTTCTCCTATTCATGTGATTACTGTGAAAAGAATGTAACCTTGGAGCCATTTCTATCTATCTAAATGATATAAACAGAAAAGGGCAAGTTATTTAGTTGTGGTGAATGTTCACTGTTGATTGCAAAAAGCACTACTTACATTCAAAATGCTGCCTAAGCATAGAGCATATGGAGGGACTGAATAGGTAGGCTAACCTACAAACATCCACAGATTAAGTACGGGTAAAAAGATTTGCTTAGCTTCTGAGGCATCTAAGACCAGAACTTTTAATGTCTTCTGAACTTCTGTGAGTCTGTTGTACAAACAGCTTAACAAAACAGTGGTGACCCTTGCTTCAGACTGTCTCAGCTTGGCTTTGCTTGTTGGTGCTTGTGTCAGATACACATCAACAGGCAGAAAACACTTTAGCTAATTAACAATTCTATTAGTTAGTTAGTTAGTTAGCTAGTCAAGTGGCAAGTTAATTTCCTACAAAAAATTCTGGGCATGAGAGAGAACTAGCTAGGTTCAAGGCTATTAAATGGCAGTTAGAAAACTGAAAGCATTTACAAATAATTTATTGATTCAAACCCTAAAATTTGATTACCAAACAATCTTTCTAGTCATGGCCTCCTATGGATATGCATATGACTTTGTCACGAAATAATGTCATCGGAATCCTGTGGAAAAATTTCTGAGGAAAGGGACAGGAGGGAACTAAAGCTCTTTGTTTCTCTATGGTTTGCAGTAAATTGTTCTCCTCCAGAAGCCTAAGACAGGTAGCTTGTGCACAGCTGCAGTGTTCCCTGGTGGCCTTCAGAAGAAATGTCTTGCAATTGTGTAATGTCATCAGATGGGAGCTAAGGAGGAGCCATACACCCTCCAAAATGTAAACTTGCAGACCTGTTCAGAAACTCACAATATTGTGGACCCTGAAAACAGCCTATCCTATTCCTGTCATGAAATGCTGGCAGAGAATGGAGGCTGGGATGTTGTCTCCCAGTATTTTGATTGATGAGTGACAATGTAGATGTCATTTCAGAACACTGAACAGAACTGGGAGCAGGGAGTGGCCTGCCGCCTGGAATGACTACATCTGGACTGGACTTGTCACAAAAGCAAATCAGTCACCATCAACTAATGTGTCAAATGCATTGTCTTCTACAATAGGAGCAAATACACAAGTCATATCTATGAAGAGGTCACTATTGAGACTGATGTCAGAGAGGTAAATATAAGTCATCTCACGAAATTATGACATAGAAGATACAAATAAGATCCTCTAATCTGTTAGCCAAAATTGGGCTTGGCCCTGCAGAACTTTGAGATATTTGCCAGCCTTCTAGAAAATTTTCTTAGACAATACAAAAGGGGGAAGAGTGGCTGGTGCCCTGGAGAGCTGTGCAGCCCTTCAGAAGGACCTCAGCAGGTTGGAGACAGGGGCAGAGAACTGTCTGAACAGAGGCAAATGCAGGGTCCTGCACCTGGGCAAGGAATAACCCCATGCACCAGTACAGGCCTGTACTGCTGGAAAGGTCTGCAGAGAAGGACTTGGGGGTCCCAGTGGACAACAAGCTGTCCCTGAGCCAGCAGTGTGTCCTTGTGGCCAAGAAGGCCAATGGGATCCTGGGGTGCATTAGGAAGAACATTGCCAGCAGCTCAAAGAAGGTGATCCTGCTCCTCTGCTCAGCCGTTGTGAGGTCATGTCTGCAAGGCTGTGTCCAGCTCTGGATTCCTCAGGATGAGAGAGACTGGAAACTCCTGGAGTGAGTCCAGGGGAGAGCTGCAAAGATGATCAAGGGCCTGGAGCATCTCTCTTATGAGAAAAGGCTGTGGGAGCTGGGCCTTTTCAGCCTCAAGAAGAGGTGACTGAGAGGGAACCTCATCAATGTCTGTCAGTGTCTACAGAGACCAGTCAGAGGATGGACCAGGCTCTGCTCAGCAGTGTCTGAGGGCACAAGAGACAACGGCAGAAACCAGATGCACAGGAAATTCCACCTGAACATGAGGAAGAACTTCTTTACTGTGCAAGTGACCACACACTGGAACAGGTTGCCTGGAGAGGTTCTGGAGTCTGCCTCAGTGGAGATATTCAAGAACCCTCTGGACAAAACACTAACAATTTATAGGTATAGCAGGGAAGTTGGACCAGGTGACCCACCACGATCCTTCCAACCTTACTCATTCTGAGATTCTTTGTCGTTCTTATGCCTGTGCTTAAGCAGCTGCATATTCCAGTATATTTCAACATGACAGCACCCATGTTCAAAGCTACATATGTGGTTAAGTACTCTTAGGGCAGATTTATTCATCATTTCCTGCTCATACTTTCAGCTAGCCTGGAAAAAGTTTCTCAGATGTTGAATTCTTTTTGTGGAAGTCTGGGTATCAGGAGTGAGATGATAAAGGCTTTTAAGATGGCAAAAATTACCCAGAATGTAAGACTCAGAGTCTTTCTTGCTTTCTTTCTTTTGAGAAGCAATTTTTCAAATCTGAAAGACACTAACATTTTCATAACTGGAAAGAATGGTACCAAATTAGCCATTATACACAGCCTCTCAAGATAAATTCATTATTATGGACTCAGTGTTCAATTATTTTGGAGAGCATTGGAAAGAACCAGTAGGTTGTATGATCATTTTCATAGGAAGTTTCAAAAGGAAGTTAGAAAGGAATTTGTTGGGTTGTTCTAGGTTGACCTGATCTGGTGCAAGGACCTGTTTAAATGACTGCTGGATTCTTTATCTATAGTTTTTCTGATTTTGAAGAAAATAAATAGTTTTCAATTAAAAGCTTAACAAAATGCTTACATTACTAAGTGACAGCTTCTGCAAAACTACAGCCCAAGCAAGAACAGAACAAGCTCTCTCATCCTTTCACAATAATTATTTTCCATTTCTTCTTATGAGAATCTTCTCTCTAAAACTCTAATTCTGCTGAACTTGGAGAATAAACAGGAGTCAAATTGCAGTTGATTCTGGGCAGATGACTTCAACGGATTTTGTGTGGTTTTCCTGCACTGACCAAACTGCAGAAGATACATCAGTGTGTGGCAATTCTAGAAATTCCCTGGAAATTCCCAGCGTTGACTAACGAAGACAGTAATTATTGCTCATTCAATGTATACTGATTCTTTTTTCATTGGAATTATATTTTTGCAGGTGTTGTGTAATTGTGTGATGTGTGCCCATCCACTAAGAATTTGATGTAGCATTTTGTTTTACACAGTGCACTGAATACCTGTGAGGCTGTATGAGTGTTTGATCACATCTTAGTGACAAAGATCAATACTGTAACAGGAAAAGGATTCTATTTTTATTTCTAATCCTTGGGGGTTTTTCTAGCTAAGTAAATGTTTGCTCTCTGGTAAAAGAAAAAAAAAAAAAGAAAAAGAAAAGAAAAGAATGCTAACAATCCATTAAATTCTGGGATATGAATTTCCCCTAGATTAAAAATGACATTTGCTTTAAGTACTGGGGTTTTTTCCATAATAATTTCTGTGTGATTTTGATTTAGAAAGACAAGTGAACAACATTTAAAGTCTTCAAGACTAACTATTGCATTACTGTATCATGTGAATACATGCTTGTTAAATGAACATTTGTAACCAATTAGTCTGAAGAATGCATCCTTAGAGCTGAGAAAAGCAGGACTTCATCACCTACCCTTGTTCTGCTGTCTTGGGTCTGCTGTGACAGCATATGTCGAGCTGTGTGTGATGCACCAAGGTATTTAGCTGGGGATGGTGGTAGCAGATAATAATAGTTAGTCTAAGTTCCTTTAACTCCCCTAGTACTGAGCTAGAGGAAGAATCTTTTGCTGGTGATATTATTAGCCTTCATAGAAAGGGGATAGTTAGTCACTATCTTTAAGATACCAAGATGCTGTCTTACTCAGAGTGGCTTCTTGTGTCATGATGCTATTTATTTGCCACTCTTACTCAAGGCTACATTACCAATCCAGGTCCTATCAGTTGCCCAAGACCAGGTCTGAAGCCTGTTTACTCATAAAACCTCTCTTGTTATAAATAATTCTTGTTTTGAATTGTGTCAAAAATTTAACTGTTCTAATGGTATTGCTTGGATTTTGTGCTCTTTTATATAAAGATAATGGATATGAGAAACAGGGAATTACACCAAGAATCACATCATCAGATACCCAGCATTTAAACAAATAATTCAATAATGAAAGTTCAGTATAATGTAATTTTTACTGGATCAAACTCTTCAGGAGTGTTTATGCATGCATATACCCTCACTCCCCACCCCTCCTAGCAGTAGATTTTTGCAACTTTCTAGGAATTAGCTGTAATAAATGTGACAGCAGGTTAAGGTACTAAGGACCTGAACTAGACACAAGTAGTGTTTGACTCAGATTAGTTGTGGATTATAACTTGACTGTCAGAATGTAATTTCTTACTGGTAAGTAAGTTTCTTACTGGTAAGTGTAAGACACATAAAACATTCATTTTTGTGAGAAAATGTACGAACTACAAAGCTGGGATCTGAGCAGAAATACTGCAAGAACTGCCAAAAATTACATGGTATGTGGAGGCACCTTCATGTCAGGAGTGAGCTCTGTTTCTGTGCAATGCAGCTACAGTGAGAATCTGTTCACAGTAAAGGGTTTCAGCACTTGTGATGTTCATCATCACAGTCCTTAAATATGAGATGCTTGATTCCCCTAGAAGAAGCTACAGCTTGATGCATCTAATTTATTGTCTGTATAGCTAAAAGAAAGCATTCTGTCCCAATTACCACTCTGTAGGAGGCCAAGATACTGCTTCAGTACAGAAAGATCTCTTCTTCTCATTTAACTTGAAGGCACTTCAGGTAAATCTTTGTTCAAATGAAGTACAAAGCAATAATTTGAAACAGATCTGAAAACAGAGGTGGTGATCACTTTTCACCCACAGTTCTTACTATTGTGATAGGACTTCTTGTTTCCAGTCCTTCTTCCTGAAGCATCTACAGTTCAAAAAAAAAAAGGGCTTAAATCACGTTAGGTGAAATCTCTCTTCCTCTTCTTAATCAATTCCAATGTAATTTTTCTACTTTGCAAGCATACATACAGAAAAACACCAGCTGTGGCCTAAGGCTAAACCTTTCCTCTAGAAGATCTGGGTTCCAGTTATTGCTCCATGGTATGTTTAGGCATTTTATGACTACCTCATGAAAAATGAATCACTGCCAGTTGAAGCAGGCATTGATATTCAAGTCTGTCTTCATTTTCAGTCAATTTGTTTGGTTGTTAACACTCAATGGATTGAATATCTCACGGAAATAAGGAGATTTAGTTTTAGAACTCCAGCAGGGTTTGTGCTGACACCATGATATGTATGTATGTACGATGTGTATGTACTAGTGTGCCTATTTCCTTGGTCCTGTCCAGTTTTAGGTGCTCAGGTGCATTTTAACACAGTAGAAAATTATGTGTAGGTGCCAATGCACCTTTTTTGAAGCCTGATGCTCCTAGAAGCATTAAACAGTTATTGAGGAAAGGCTTTCAAAAGTTCAACTGATTAGATGACTAAGTCTGCCTTAAATCCTATTTTGGATTCTGCAGATAACCCTGCCTTAACATTATTTGCCCAAGGGTAGTATGGTGGGGATAAATTGTCGCCCACGTGCCCAAACTATATTTTGTGTTTACAAAGGGTAAGATCACAGTAAAAGATAATACAATTGAATTATGACAGCATTACCAAGACATTACTAAATGCTTCTCAGAGGAAATTCGTGCTATGAAACTGAGCTACAAGCTGTGCTTGCTGAGGCAACCCAGAAGGCCAGTAACAGAAAACCAAAATCTCCAGAATGTGAGTCTGCTGCTTTATCTATGCAGCACATTCTTTCTTCTTGTATGGTGTCTACTTACTTGGAATTGTAAAATATCTGACAAAATAAAATTTTGCTCATCTGTGTGTTTGTTCATTTGCTCTTTTGTTTATCTGATGTAGTCTAAAATTTTAAGAAATAAACCATTGAATTTGCTTCTATATTTCTCAACTACATATTTCTTTTTAAATTACTACCAGCCTTGTAAGTCTGTAGCTTTGTACATGGTAGGCTTACTTTAAAATATGGTAACAAATTTACATCCATTATTGATAAAGCTTCCATTCTTTTCATGAATATTAGAGCCAGGAGTAACTGTCACGGCTATCAGATCAGTCTTATGTTTTAGCATATGCTGCAGAAAGTTCCTCTTTCTTGAATCTATTTTCCACATAATTCCTGCATCTAATAACTTGTGGTTAAAAGGAACTTTGCAAAAGCCTCCAACAGTGGAGTCAAGTCAACACTGTAAGAAGGAACATGCTTTGAGTATGACATCCACAGTCGTCTGGACTAGAAATTTATGAATCTGTACAATAGCCTTACCCCTCAAAAATGAACATATGTACAAAGAAAATATGTTCCAGTTACTTAAATTAAAAATTGGTAATTACTTAAAAGTAAAATTGGTAAGTAAAGTTTTTACTTAAAAGTAAAATTGGTATCTAAGTTCAGTACATTTCTTTTTGGATGAAATGTAGAAACCCTTATTTTCTTCTCTTGCTGTATTTTTTACAATTTAATCTTCTCCATCAGTTAAAAAGAACAAAAACTTAGCTGAACTTGTGTTCATAACCAGCAGATGCATTCAGAAACAGATTTTATCTCTCTTTGCTCTTTGTGTCCTGGAAAATTAGTTTTTAACTCTGATGAAAGAAAGATTAGTTTTAATCCTTCAGAGTGCTGTAGATTTTCTTCAGTGAAGCTAGAGATAACAGAACTGATTCTATTGTAAGTTTTGTCTTAGAGTATCAAACCTGTGGAAAATATTAACATCAGATAAAGTGAGGCCTCACATCTCTACATCACTGGTCTTTGTGTTAGTCAAAGTGTTGCACTGGATCAGATCTTACAATGCCAATGCTTTTTATATGCCATTTTCTTTGGAAAATCTTACTTGCTCCAATTTTGTGGGAAAATGAAGGAAAAAAAAAAGGAAGGAAATATATATTTACAGGCTTATTGGTTGTTCTGGAAGCTTGAGATATTGGACTTGGGTTTTATTTTCTTCCTATGAACACTTTGGAGAGGAAGTTTCTATAGCAAAGACAAGACCAAACAGCCATTTTGTCTTTAATTTAAAGTTTCTTCTTAGTTTAAATGTCAGCAAACATTAGAAATAAACCAAATATCTCAAGAAAAAAATGCACCTTGTCTTAATTCCTTTCTAATGCTTTTGGATGCCATATACCAACTTGACCCAGGAAACTGCTGCTGTCATAAACTTCTTGATTTAAATTCACAGGGAAAGAAATGGTACTCAGACAAAAGGCTGTTTATAATTCTTGAACCTACAGCCTGTTACATCAGCCAGAAAAATGTCTCCATTCTTATGCGTGTTTTCTGGACCAGGCTGTGTGTTAACTTGAGGTTCTATACAAGTCTTTACAAGAGTAGTGACCCAGCCTTGGGAGACTGTGGTATCCCAGCCTGTTACTTGTTGCAGTAAAGTAACTCTCATGGTGAGTTTTGACATCTTTCTGAGAGTTTCCAGTGTATGGCTGGCCTGCCATCCAGTTGGCCAAAGTCCCCTGTAGCTGCAAGAACAGCAGCCACAGAAAAGGCATTGACAGGCAATCTGAAAGATTTGGAAAGGAATTTCTTGTGAAGAATGTCTATTTTTACCCTCCTACTCTCTTGTGGGTAGTTGATGACAGATCAACTACCAAGCCCTTCAGTAGAAGGGACGATTCTCTTTCATGCTAGAAGATTGTCCAGTGCATTACATTATTCTAAAATTTATGTATCCCTACAATAAATGACAAGTTTTGTCCTGCTGAGGGTCTTTGATTTCCTGGGTGGTTGACAGAAGAAATTATCTTTAAAGTACTCTATTACACCTCCATGTAAAAAACCCCAAATACGTAACACAAGCTCTTACAGTCAGATTTATCCCTGAACAAGTGTCATGGCCAATGGGTCTACTGTGCATGTCTTTGATGCAGGACTATTTTAAAGAAACCTGAGACCCTGCTAATAGGCAGTCGTTTTAGGAGAGCACCTCTAAATCTTTGGAGAGATTCAGCATCCCAAAGGTTGGTACACTACAGTATTTTCTATGTCTCTCACTATTCGTTCTGTGCTGACAGCCTGAGGAATATTTTTTTTTATTTTTTTTTGAAACACTGTCCAATTTTCTTTGCCTTGCTGGCACAGTTTGGGTCAGAAGAGCCATGCAAGCTTGACACTTTCCTAATGAGAAAGTTGCAGGGGTAATTATGCAACTTTGGCTCTGACTTCGGTGTCACTGTTGCCCAGAAGAGTCCCCTAAAGTACCTGTTGTAATTAATGCCTATGTGCTTTTTTTATCAAAGACTCTCATAGAATCTCACAGAATATGCTGAGCTGGAAGGGACCTCACAGAATCCCACCATGTGCCTGAAAGCGTTGTCCAAAAGAATTCTTGAACTCTTTCAGGTTGGTGCTGTGATCATTTCCCTGGGGAGCCTGTTCCAGTGTCCAGCCACCCACTGAGTGACAAACCTTTTCCTGATACCCAACCTAAACCTCACCTGACATACAGTTCACACCATTCCCTCATGCCCCATCACTGATAACCAGAGAGAAGAGATTGGTGCCTGCCCCTCCACTTCCCCTCCTGAGGAAGCTGTTCTTTTCCTTTAAAATCCAGCTTTAACATGAATGGGGCAATTTGCCTTGTTGTAGCTCAAGTGGGATTTCCTACTTAAAGAGACTGTTTTTTCTTTCCAAACAAACAAATAACTAAATAGTACCAACACAAAAGGCTGTTGAAAAACATCACATGCATGGAGCTTACTGAATGACTATAAGACCTTTTTGATCTTTCAGCATGGACCTCTGAACCCAACAAAATAAACAACCCAGATTATGTCCTAATTGTTCTTTGTGAGCAGAGCTGCAACACCTGGGTGTGTGGTTTCCCTTTATAAATTTAAAGGTCAAGCTTGCCCCTCCTCCATTTAGGAAAACATCCTGTGCCTACGCTCTCAGTGGCCTTAGGCAGCTAATCAGTTTTGCGCCAGTGGGTTAGCTGTGTGTGTGAGAGTCTACCTTGAATGTATCATGCCCCCTTCCCCCCATTTTAATCTCTAGCTGTTGTTTCCTTCGTAAACATTCTTACTTTTAATCATTAAAGGGATGATGCTTGACAAGAGGAAGCACACTCATATCAAGTCCTGAGCTCTGCAGGCATATGATGGGAATAAACTGATGTGAGCTGCATAAATAGCTCCACTATTGTATACAAGGGACCTACCTTGCCTCCCTGGCTCTGGAAACAGAGACTTACACAGTGGGCATGAATTTACAATCACACCAGTATGCTCTAACAGAAATCAAATAAGGAGGGAAAATAAAAGTTTCTTAGAAAAGGGCAAAAATGGTCCAAGGTTAGGGTGATTATACTGAAAAACACATAGCATGCTGCTACCATTTTTATTTTTTTCTTTTCAGAGGTAAAAACATTTTATTCACTATTGTGTTGACAGTCTGCTACTGCACTTCTCTACATACGGCATGGTTGGTCTTTTTGAAAATACATTACATTTCAAAAATAACTCCTCTTACAGAGAAGATTTCCCTTTGGGGAAAGTCGTGTTTTGGAAAACAAACAAACAGTTCAAGTGCTAACATAAAAAAATGAGAATATCACATAAATATATTTAGTGCTTGAGTATTTACTCAGCTGAATGCTGACCGTAGCTGAAGCTCACAAAACCTTACATAATACCAGCTGTAATAAGTAGATAATAGTAAAGTGTGGCTGAAAAAATATTTGTTCCTTGAAAGAAAAGAAACTTAATATATATATATGTAGCCACAGAATTTTTCTACTAGGCTTTTTAAAAGAGTTTTTGAGATAGTTGGAGGGGATATTACAGTGGCCACCAAACTGTTACATTTACATAATTTCATTCCTGAAATGTGAACCAGAATGTATACTAAACTGTCTTGATTGTTTTGTTTTGTATGTTTTTCTTCAGAGACAAAGTTTGCTGATGGTGTCTCACAGACTGATGACACTGGTTGTGTGAACTCGGTTACTGGGCATCTATACTTATATTTTTGTTCCAAAGATATTTGTTTAAATCTTTGCACTGCATTTTTTATTTCTATCCCAACAAAACTCTGCCGGGGTGGGGAGAGAATTTTCCTTCATGAGCAGAATAACCTATGGTATTTCAAGCTGTGTCTTAAATTTAGATTTCTATATCAACAAAACCTTTCTGAAGGAGCATTCACACAAAAATGCACAGGAACAGGGGAAAATAGTGGCAGGTGAAATCTGTTTAAAAGTCACCAGACATTATTTTTCATAATGTAATGATTCTTCAGAGGCTTTAACTGAAAGATCCATAATCTCATTATAATTTCTGTAATGCAGTTAATTCATCTGTTTTATGCAGTATAGAAACTATGCTTAGCTGTAGGGCTAAGATGTGTGGTTATACCTCTATCTATATAGTGTATATAGTGTATAGTGTAGTGCCAGTGAGCCACTGTGGTTAACTTGCAATAATATCTCACTTCTTTTTTCTCTGAGCTTCATATGCTACAGTGTTCCCATCCTTGTTTGCACTCAAGTTCTTTCTAAAGGCTTGCTGCTAACAATGACAATAATTAATGAATGTGTTTCAAGGCTTCCCAGTACATCCTGTCATTTCAGAGCCTGTCTTCTACACTGTAGGCTCTGAGAGGCAGTATTTGTTTTCATGTTTTGTCTTATGCAATGCCAAGCAATTCATTCTGTTCAACAAACAATAAAAGTGGGTGAAATTTTGCTCACTGTTACACTTTTGCAAATCTGAAGTCTTTTAACTCCATATAGAAAGGAGCAAATGGATATATTTCACATATATTGTTACACGTCAATATGTACCTGTGAAAAGCAGAAGTCCATCAGATTTCAAAATGAGGAATTCATTTATTAAACCATGAAAAGCAGATGTTTCTCTTTACTGGCACAAGAAAATATTTTTTGGGTCATCTGAAACATTCTATGTATTTCATATTGCTTAAGAAATTGTAGAATCACAGCCATAAAATTATTTAGATTAGGAAAGAACTGTAAGATCATCTAGTTTAACTGTAAACCTAACATTGCCAAGCCCAGCACTAAACTGTGTCCCTGTGTGCCACATCTCTGAGTCTTTCAAGGACCTCCAGCATTAAGGAGCCTCCTTTTCTCCAGGCTAAACACCCTCAGCTCCCTCATCTGCTCCTCATCAGACTTGTGTTACAGACCCTTCCCCAGCTCCTCTGCCCTTCTCTGGACTCACTCCAGCTCCTCAGTGTCTTTCTTCCAAAAGTGAATAAAGTATTCACTTCCCTGCTCCTGCTGGCCACACCATTGCTGGTCCAGGCGAGGATGCCCTTGGCCTTCTTGGCCACCTGGGCACACCCTGGCTCACGTTCAGCTGCTGTCACCAGCCCCCCCAGGTCCTTTCCAGCCCCTCTGTCCCAGCCTGTGGCGCTGCCTGGGGTTGTTGTGAGCCAAGGGCAGGACCCAGCACTTGGCCTGGTTGAACCTCACACCACTGGCCTCAGCCCATGAACCCAGCATGGCCAGACCCTCTGCAGAGCCTTCCTGCCCTCCAGCAGGTCAGTGCTCCCACCCACTCCCACCCAACTTGGATGATGATGAAAAACTTGTTGTTGTTGGGTGCACTTGATCTCCTTGTTCAAATCATTGATAAAGCTATAGATCTCATTCTAAACCATCCAACTGGGTTAAACCATGACAGGAACTTCTCTTCCACATGCTCCAAGAACCTTCTAGACTGTTACCTTTCCTTTGTTTTATATTTTTAGCAGAACCTGCTAAGCTGAAGTCCCCCACAAGAACAAGGACTAGTGATTGTGAGACTTCTCCCAGCTGTTTATAGAATATTTTTTCTTTATCTCCATCCTGGCTGGGTGCTCCATAACAGATTCCCACCAGAATATCTGCCTTATTAGCCTTCCCCCAGTTCTTACCCATAAACACTCAACCCTATTGTCACCATCATTAAGCTCTAGATAATCAAAACACTCCCTAACATATAGGGCTACTCCGCTGTCTCTTCTTCCTTGCCTATTCCCTCTGAAGAGTTTAGGTCCCTATTAGAGCATCCCGGTTGTGCAAGCCTTCCCACCACTTTTCCATGATGGCAGCTGTGTGATAGTTTTCCTGCTTCTCAATGGCTCCTGCATTTTGTCCATGCTGTATGCATTGGTGTGGCTGCCCTTCTGTTGGGCTATTATCCCAGCATCTTTTTGGGGTTAGAAGCCATAATTCCCCTGTCACTGCTTTCAGGTAGTTCCGTGGTTTCTAACAGATCAATAACCCTTGCATGTTTGTTGTTGCATGGATCTCCATCCCCTCTCTCTCCACTGAAACAGCAATACTGAAGGACTTTGCTAGCACGCTGTCCTCTAACATTGGCATGTCACCCTCAGGCTTACTCTAGGGAGCCTGAATTTATCCCTTTCACTGTTCAAATCTACTTTAAAGCTCTTTCAGTGGGCCCTACTAACTCCTGCACAAAGATCCTTTTCCCCTTTGAGACAGGTGTGCCCTTTCTGTTGTGAGGCTTGGTGCCGCATGGACTGACCTGGGATCAAAACCCCCAAAATTCTGCCAGTTACATCAGGCTCAGAGACAGGTATTGATCTGCTGGGTCTCCCTGATTCTTCTCTCATCAATCCCTGCAAATGCAAGGATAGAGGAAAAACCTCTTATGCTTTTGATCCCTCAGTCAGTCATTCCAGGGCCCTAAAGTATTTTCTGATTGCCCTCAGACTTCTTGTTGCAACTTCATCGCTTCTAACCAGAAAAATGGACAATAATCAGAGAATGGTGCCAGAGTAGGAAGACTTGTTTCACGTCTTTAACCTGAGTCCCAGGCAGTCCATAGTCTTCCCTAAAAAATTAGTCCATATTTGGCCTCTGTTCCCAAAAGAAAACCTTACTGTTCCTTCTTCCCATTTTTGTCAGTTTCACACTATCCATATATTATAACCCAACACTGAATGAGTAAATGCAGTCCCCTTCCTCCCAGTCTCAGTCGAGCTCTTTCAAAGGCTAAAGAATTTTGTCTGACACTTTTATTGTCCAGATGGTTTGTGACGTGTACAGATGTTATATTTGGTAATACACTGATTATCAAAACATGTCTTGTTTCTCACTTGAAGGTTATGACTTGATGCATAGATCTATTACAAAGATTGATAGTCTTAATAAATGCTAATCTACCAGTTCTGTAAGTGCATAGAGATTTTGTTGTTGGGATTTTTTAGAAGATGCTAGATGGCACTGCTGGTCCAGGCTTTATTTTGAACAGCTGGGTTTCATAAAGCTAATTGTGCAGTTACGAAAAGGGTATGTAAAGTATTACTTAAATCTGACAACTAGCACATTCTGAGAAATATACACCAACATGCAAACAATAATGTTTCCACTGTAAGAGTATTCAGGTTGAGGTCTATAAACTCTAGTTAACTGCATTTAAACTTGTTTTACAAATATCCTTGTGTTTGCATTTTGTCTGCTGCATTTCTTCTTCACGTACCACCTCATTTCATAGTTGTTGAGTTATGATACCATGGAACTTGTTTCATGTTTTATTTTTTTATTCAAAATGTTGGTTGAAGTACTTTGAAATCTTTTTAAAGTTTAAGAATTAGAAATCTGGCAGTGAAAAAATATGCTCTTTTTTACTGGAATAATTTCTTTCATAAATATTATGCTACCCATGTTGGAAATAATAAAATAATTATTTTGCAGTTCTGAGGAATATTTAAGGATCTATCTTAAGCACTATCATAGTGTTCTTCATTTTATTCATTTACTGTAACTTTTTTAGTCTGTGGTTTATCTTTCTTTTTATGTTAGGGATTTGATGCCATTATCTGCCAACAGGTGAGGGTTCTGTTTTAGAAAAATATATTTTACAACTAAAACATGAGTGTAGAGAACAAAAAAAAGCAATCTTTGCAGTAAAAGACTCCGGTAACACGCAAAGTCGCTCCTGCTGCATAAAGATTTGTGACTTGAAAAAGTTTATACAATGTTATTGAGTATTCATTCTCTGTTTAGTTAGTATCAAATTCCCTTCTTTTGTTAATTGTGCAGTAAGCTTACAAAGAAACTGCAAATTCTCAGCCTTTTGGGCAGACAGTTGGATACCGTGTCTAAGTGTTCGGAGCAACCAAACGGAACCTGCACCGTTCTGACCACGGGCTGGGTCACTGGCTGGGGCTTAAAGACTCACCTGAGTAACTCGAGAAATCCCTTCAATCTCCCCTTTTGATTTGCCTTTCACACGCCAGTACTTTTTATTTCTTCTCATCTGTCTGCTATCATGTTAACAAGCAAAGGAGAATCTCGGCAGTTCATTGACAGCATAATAAAATGGGATTTAGATTTCAGTATTTGAAGAATGGCTTGCTTTTAGGGTTTTATGCTTTTGTCTCGTACTTGTATTGCCCCAGTGATCAAAAAAGCATCAGACCCCACAATGTACGTCATTGGCCCTATGAATTGTTCACCTGAGCTGTCCAGTCATAAGTGGCAGAACATATAGTATATAATAACCTTCATGCCAAATTGTGCTTATTTCTCTGTAAAATTGCATTATTAAACAATAAATATTCTCTGAGGCTTTTCTCAGGCAATTACTTTTATCTAGATAAAACTGAGGATGCAAATATAACTCAACATAATTGAAGGATAGCCCTCTAATAGACCACCCCAGCTGTGCAAGTCTCACCCCCACTTTTTCATGATTGCAACGTGTAATATTTTTCTTGCTGCACAATGACTCCTGCTTCTGATCCATGCTATGTGAACTGGTGTAGCTGCATTTCTGTTGGGCTAATGATCCTGTCACCTTTTGGGGGTTAGAAGCCGTAATTCCTATTTTCAGGTGGTTGCAAATAGCCCAAATTCATTCCTGTTGTAAATTAAGTGAACTGATGAGGTAAATTTGGCCTCCTGTATCTGCATAGGAAAACTCATACTTCCTCTTGGAAACCCAATGCAAATGTAACCTAAGATTATTGCTTTGAAAATCTGTACTAGGTGATGTTCTCAGGTGAATATTGTGCTAAATATTTCAAGACTGTTGAGAGATGTTGCTTGATAATGATGTGCTTAGTTCCTAGATGAAAATAAACACTGCTTTGTAAAAGCAAGGAAGGAATGAACATTGGTATAAGGTTATATATTGTTGACAGGACAACTATAATACAACATATGACTGATATGTTTTCAAAATACTGAAAAAAATTTATTTTTATAAGGCTGCCTTGTTTCAGGTGATTCTTATGCATATTTTTTTTCTGAAAAAAAGAGTAAGGAGACAGGGCTGAAAGCCAAATGTTCTGACATTTACGGGAAAATTCCATTTATATATACTTTATACTCCATTTATATACTCCATTTATATAAACTTCATGTTTTACCCAAAAGTGCAGTTCACCAAGTATGTTGGCTACAAATACAGTGATGTCTATTAGGATATACAGTTATGTGTATTAGTTTGTCAGCTGTTCCTAATTCTGCATAATTTAGGTGCTGTGAATGGGAGAGGTGTGTGTTATTTATCAATAATGTATGTGTGGATTAGTTTCATGTGAGAGAAAGCTGAGTAAAGAAAACCACTGTAATGTGCTCTATCTATTATTAATTGGTGCAACAGAATAACACTTAAAATATCCTGGTATGCAATAAGCATCAGTAACAATTTTAGACTTGTGACCTGTTACGTACTGTTTGTGATCCTTGTTTAAATTGTGATGCTGTGTCTAATAGTCCTGTAATGTAGGATTTGATGCAAATTTTTTTTTTAGATAAATATTTATTCAGTTTGCCTGTTCTTATTTTAGTCTATGTTAGCAAGGGAAAGTTTAAAAACTATGGCCTCCATTCTTCAGAAACTCCTATAACATATTAAAGCACTTGCTGAGAATTTAATTGGCTTCCTCTATAGATGCAGGTGAATAAACAGCAGACTTTCCTTGCAAGGTCAGGTCTAAAACTGGCAGAGGCTGAGCACATATGAAGGAAGCTGCATTCTTCTTATCAAACAGGTGCCTGAAAGATAATCTAGAATTAATGTTGGTTCCATATACCGAAAAGTCTCAAGATGGAATCCAAACCAGCTGATTAGGGTCACCTAAGCTAGTCTAGGTGAAATGTGCTGAATAAAGTGTTGTTGACTGTAGTGTCTTTGTTCTGGTGTTGGATGCTTTAGGTATTTTAGTCAGGATTTCAGAAAGGGATCTCAGTTTGAAAAGCTTGTGGAGCGCCAAGTGGGTGGGACACTCAAGCATGGCCATCTCAGGAGAGGTGGGGATGTGGGTTGTGCTGAGAGGCAAGTGTTCTGCAGAAAAGAAAGGGTGCATTCACTTGCTTCTGGAGCCTGCTCCAGAGGCTGGGAATTTGCACACCATGCTTCTTCTTGCTGTCTTCATCCAACTCAATAAATTTCTAGTTCTGGTTCCAGCGGAGTAGCTTCATTAAGAGGTTCTGAAACTATCAGTTCTTTATCTGGCATCATCATCAGACTAGCCAATATCTGGAGGATTTTGGCACAGACAGGAAATTATTTTTTCATAGTCTGCATGTGTGCTCTGATCTCTTAGAGTAAAAGATAAGGCAGCTATACCAGACATCTTTTAAATCAAAAGGCTTGCTACGGCATTTTATGGAGGTGCTGCTTCCACTGGTTTTCAGCAGACATGTCAGAGAATGAATGCTTGCTAACAGAAATAGGAAGTGACCCCAAATCTATACCTAGATTACCTATCTCTAAGCATCAATGTCCGAGGTGTCTTGTTGACAAAAGAGTGAGTAGAATCCATACCATAGTTCTGAGCAAACCTTGGGAGAAGATAAGTTTTGCCTGAACTCTTTTACCTACAGTGACACCATCTCCCTTGGCCACAGAAATATTCCTGATGGCAATGTCAGAATGGGGCACCTGTGTTGTAGACCCCCACAGCTCAATGGAAGGGTCTTGGCTCAAGTCTCTATCTGGCCATGGGAAAGTGGTAACTTAAGAAGGCATCAATACATTAATACTTAAGAAAGAAGCTCTTTAGTCTTCCAAAGTGCAGATAGATATTCACAATAATAAAGGTGCTGCAAAATTAAAGAAGGTGTTGAAGAAAGATTTTTCAGGGCTGTTATTTTGGAATTAAATGCCTAAATTGTTCTCAAACTAGCATGAGGCACCTAAAGCCTATTTTTAACACTATATAGCTATCCTATTTATTTCAACGTTTAAGTCTAACGCTAAAGGCCTGATCTGCCTGCCCCAGAGACGGACTTTTGCCATCACCTTCAACAGAAGCAAAATTGCCTTTCATTTCTGTGCACACATAGTAAATCTGAGGTATCAACAAGCCCCTCCTGACACTACAGTACTTTTTAAAAAACTGTTTCATTTTTAACCAATTTAATTAGTTTCCAAGTGAGTAGGATGCTTTTCTACCCTCTTAATATTCTCTTTGCAGTGTGTTGGTTGCCTGGGGTTGAAGTGTTTTTAATTAACTATATGCGATAATGAAAACCATGAGAACGACCTTATGCAGAAGTTCTCTCTTTCTGATGTTACATATAAAACAGCGGAAGTCTTAACAATATTTAACACACAGCTTTTTCTTTCCTCCTGCTCTTTCCTCAACACCCTCCAAGCCACAGCTCAAGCTAATTATGGAAGTGTTAGAAAAGGTTGTATACCAAGATTTTAGTGTTTTGTAAAGTATATCTAAGCAGAGAATTTGGCAGTTTTCACTGGTCAGAAGAGACAGCACAGTCTCTTCTGTGCTGAAGCAACTGCAGTGAGAGCTGCTTTGCTTACTGCAATGTCCTAGGGTGTGATCATGCATGACAGTCCAGCATGTGTATGCTTAAGGCTTTTAATAAAACAAGTGGGATGCTCTACTCCACTTGCACATTTGTTATTTTTTCAGCTAGCTCTTGTTGACTGTTGGATGTCTCCTAGATCCTGAAGCCTGTGAGATGGATTATAACCAGCCTGTTGGGACTAAATAAGATGGCCAAATGCTAGGGGTTGAGCAAGCAGTACTGACTCTCTGCTCTGGATTCTGTGATAGAGGCCTCATTTTTTGTGTTAATTCCATTGCAAAAATATGTTTGGATATGGATGATTCTCATGTTGAAACATCACAGGCTGTAGTCCCTGGTAAAGATATGAAAGGAGCTGATTCTCGTTCTAGGGAAATGGGCAGGGGTCTTGCAATTTCCTTTAATTAGGGAAGGTCTGAAACTTGGAAAAAGGACACAGACTTAATAAGAAAGCATATTTTTCTCTCTCATGTGAATTTAAATATCTATTAAATAAATGAATTACAGCCTTTGCAAATATTTTAAGGCTATTAAGTTTGTATGAAATTGAAAATCTCAGCCTCTTTCTGTGTGTCACTAGTGGGCAGAGTTCTGTAGACTCTTGGGGCTGATGGCAGTCTCCCAGCCTGCTCTGTTGTGAGTTCTGAACTCTTGACAGAAATTATTCAAGCTTACTTTGGCGGTGCAGGGGATGGCAAAAATTCCCTACAATAACACAGAAAGGCTTAAAGAATTAGATGTCTAAAAATAATTGTGGCTCTGCTGTTGAAATATATTCAAGAGTATTAAGCTTGCTGGATATTGTTATACATTGTGTCAAGAGGACACAACACAATGTGGTTTTCTACCCATGGGATTTATGCTTCAGACTATCACTGGAGCAGGAGCTAGAGCCCATGTATTACTATTTAGCATGTGCTACAGAATAAGATTTGGGAAAATGTTGTACATCCTTGTTGTCTACTTTTTTTTCAGGAGCAGACCTATGAGCAGAATGGAAAAGAATTCTCAATTAAAATTGAGAATTCATTGATTGTCTGTTATGCTGAAAAAACAATCTTCAGAATGAAGGAAGTTTAGATCAAAACAAAACCTGTTGTAGATCATAGATTTGAGGATTGCAAACTAAAGCTGAATGTACTCTAAGCATAAACTACTTTGAAGTAAAAATAATTCTACAGCATTTGAAACTGGTGTGTGTAATCCTTCCAGGACCATGGTATTAGGGCTTTCTAAAATGTGGTGTTGTATCAGGCTAAGAACTTCTATTTGTTAGCTTGTTAGAGTGAGGGAAACACTTTTGTTAATATATATTCGTTAATTAATTTCCCATCATATGGCAAATGGGTAAACATTTCAGTGCAGGACTGTATGTAATCACTCTTCCTTGTAGACAGAAATCAAGAAGGTATTAAATAAAGCTGAAACAGCCATTGTCAACACCAACAGAAGGATAGTGGATAGTACAGTGATTAGATACAACTAGTTCCATCCTCTTAAAAAAAAAAAAAAAAAGCCTCTTCCTGTCTCATTAAAAATCTTCCTCTGAAACCACAGTTATCTGTTCCTTTACAAATGCTCTACTACAAAAGTGCTAAATTACAGGGATCAAAACCTCTCCATACATTCAGATTAGTGTTTCTCTGAAGTAAACACCACTGAAATGTTCAAAGTAAGAGCAGTGGCTTTGAGAAGGTGTTTGGGATAACTGTAATATTAGTTTTTACCACAGCAGTATCCTGATGGCAAACAGACACATCACAGCATGTCACCTTTTGGCAGATGGCTTCTGGGCCATAATTTGCATCTCTACTCACTCTGTTTGGGATTCCAGAGTATAAATCTTGGTAGAATTTCTCCAGTTCTGTCCAAAGGACATTGCTATGAGAATTACTGAGAAATTCAGTAATAATTTTTACCGTTGGGAAGCAAAGTAGGAGATCATTCCAAATATGACTCAAAGCCAATTTTCAATTTGTATTTAAATATTAGTAGCCTGATACAGCTTAAAATCTCTTACTGCTTTAAAAGTCAAAAGTAACACTTTGTCAGATGTGAGAAGTATAAGTCAGCTTTCTACTGGCTAATTGTAAATGGCAAACCCCACATTTTAAGAACATTTGTGACTAATTTAATGTTACTTATTTGCTTAATTAGATGACCTTTAAATCCAAGCCTAAATTATTTTATAAATATTTAGCTTTCCAATAAAGCTATATCCAGATATCTGTCATCTGATAGGAACCATCTGCAACATTTGAACTTTCTGCATGTTAAAATGCTTTTTTTATTCTTTTGATTTTTCTGAAGGCAACTTGTTTTTTTACCAATGCTGACAACACGTCACCTAAACTGGATCCCTCCTCTATGGCATGATACAGGCACATAACTGAGACTAAAGTCAGGGCCAAGTATGGATAGCAACTCTGAACCAGACAACTGCTGAAACTTCCTGTAGGTCATGCACATTTTGGAAATGTGAGAACTGTAGAAGAGAGACAAAAACCCGCAGATGATATACTTATTTAGAGCTAAAGGTTCCTCCTGTACTCTGGTTTTATACAGTTAAATCTCTGTAGTACATAAAAATCTCTGTATTACTTTGGATAACTACTTCTTTTTATAAGGATAGTAAAGTGACTCATGACTAAGAAGGTAATAGTGGTAATAGTTTTTTATCTGCCAATAAGCAAAGAAACATTTTGTTGGAAACTACTGGTCTAATGCAGTAACAAATATGTCTTTCAGTCTCTTATGACTTCTGTTCATTTTGTCTTTTGTGTCTTTTACTAATATTCCCTTTAACTATAGCAATACCATCTAAATTTAAAAGATAAGCTATTAACTGAACAATTCATACTGTTTTACCTGTTCAAGTTAGATTTAATAAACCAAAATATCCCATTACATGAGATCCAAGGTATGTATTTCCTGACAATAATAAATACAGTTCAAAAGAGCTTTTGTGTTTTCCTTTATGCAGTTTGTGTGTGTTGCTGTTAAGTTTTAAGATAAGCATCTGCAGAGTTTTCTTGATAGTGTGATGTCAGGTGCACAGAGCAGGACTTGATCCTGCCAACGTCTGCTCAAAGAAATAACATCAGTGAAGGGTGCTTACCCACAAGCCATGATTTTCAGAATAGGACTGCCTCTGTTTTTTGGAATAGTGAATGTAAATTATTTAGTTGGTGGCATGCAGTCACTTCCTATATAACTCATGTGTCACTGATATTTTAGACTATGCAAACTATTATGTAATGTAATTGCTCACATTAGAAATGGAAGTATTTTATGTAAAGAAAAAGGTAGAAAAACTAAAGAGGTAATTGCTTTTTTACCATAAGATACTTCTGTTGTATTTTTCAGTTGTGATACTGATATTTTGTACAACTACCAAGGCATTTTTTAAACAGTTGTGTTAATATCTGTGTTAGTTCATGAAATACTCATTGTAATACAAAAAAGTACACCTTCATGAAGCATGTTTGGAGCTTAATTAATCCTCAGGGGTTTTTATGCTGTGTTGTGTATTTCCTCTATCTTGACTTCTTCAATGAAATCTTTCCTGTGTCAGTCTCCTTATGCATATGTTTATCTTCTCCAAGTTTTGCTACTTGTAAATATCTTCTAATTCTCTCTATATCATAATGAGCATATCTGAAAAGTTGTTACAGCAGTCTCTCTAAGATTTATCTGGTTGGCAGAGGCTTAAAAATTCTTATTCATGCAAAAATAGGGCACGGATCTCTCCTGTTTTCCCCTTACCCTGGGCAGTTGAGTGGGCAGGGGGAACATTATGAGGATGAAAAGCTTTAGCGTACTCACCCTGCAGGGCAGAGTGTATGGAAGATCACAGCTGTCTCTACCTCTTGGATCTGGATCTTATTAGTGTCATCCAGCAGTGAACTCTGTAACTACAGGCTGCACTTCTCCTGCTGTTAACAGGCCTCAGAATGAACTGAAGTTCACCAAACTTTCTGCAGCTAAGTAAACCCAGCATTGCTCAAAAGTTTTCTACAGAGCCTAAGATAACAACAAACGCTGTTAGCACAACAGCCCCGTGGAGCTGTTTGATGCCTGCGAATCGACTGGAGCGTGGACGTGAATCCCCTGGGGCTGCCTCTCCTGCTGCCCATAACCTGCCCATGTAGAAGGGAGGCAGAGCTCAGGCTGCAGTCCTACGGAGGGGAGGCATGGGTAAATCTTCTGCTGTCTAAGCCCCTGAGCAAGGTCTGCCTTTGCTACCTGTCCCATTGGTGTAATCTTTCATGGGAGATGGATGAATTGGAGACCAGGGAAGAGGAATGCAAAATGCCTTTATGCAGGACAGAATATATAAGTAAACAGCCAACCTAGAAAGCAGCACTATGGGGGGTGTGGAAAAAGGACAAAACAAAATCACTCTGACCTCACCCCTTCCCCCCACTTTCCTGATTTTGTTTCTTTGTTTCATTTGGTACTTAATAATGAGGCAGCTCATTTTTATGAAATGTGTTCATGATGAATCGGATACCTTTCTTTTGTAGTGTATTATACTTACTATAAAGACAGTGTAAACCTGTGAATGCAGCTTAAATAGATATTCTGTTATAATAAGCTGAACCTGAAATGCATGCCTAATGCCATTTTTTTTGGAACGTCATCAAATTGCTGGTAAGAATGGATGGCAAGAAATAAATGTAAAATAGACTCTTTTTTATTAGAAGTCCTGAGTGCTGCTATGTTTAAAAGTCTTGGACTATAGTTCACAAGTAAAGCTAAATACAAGAGATTAGTAAACCCAGCATATTCTGGGCTGACACGGTAATTACAAGCGCCTACAGATGGAAGGGTCATATGAAAGTTACATTACATTAAGCAAGAACAACACCGAGACACTAAAAGAAATTTCCTGTGAAAAGGGGTGAAATCTTTCTCCCTCTAATTGCTGTTTTACATTTTTTGGAAAGCAGATTTGCTTGCCTATATAAACTCTGTTTATCTGTGAAACGGATTATAAGAGACAGTTGGATGCCACAGTTTAGTTATGCCAAGACATATAATTTCTTTCAGATGAAACTGAGGTACACAGATAAAAAAATGTTAAGTTGTGTGACTATAGTTCAAGTTTCTGGCTTTCAGTCCCCTAAAGAAATAGGTATCCTGTCTCAGTGAATTATTGTTCGTGGATCCTTGTACATCAGTGATGCCTGCAAAGAAAGGGGAAGAAGGTAGGTGTAAAGTGTGCCCTGCAAAGAAAGAAACAGCTATATATTTTTGAAGCAATCAGCATATTAGGGAGTAGGACAGCATGAGTCTGAATTACCTATGGCACAGAGCAAAGACTTCAAATTTTGTCTCATTAAAAAATTGTTCTTACAGGTCTGGAGCCTTATTTCTAAGGCACCCATGGGGATTTTCCAAATGAATTCTCTTTTGAATATTTCCAAGGGTTTCACTAACTTCAGTGTGATCCTACTTTGAAAGCAAAAAGTATCTTCAAAATGTACATGAAGACCCATATCCTCTCTAACAGCAGAAGTACAAGAAGCTTGATTTATGAACTGAACCAAAACAGAGTGGTTGAAATTACTTTGGGGCTAAGATAGCTCATGCCCTGGATTTGCTAAAGAATGGGTTAATGGCACAATTTTGTCAAACAGTACAGTGGTATTTGGTGATGAAGAGTTATTTTATTAGGAAAAGAATTTGTTCAAGGAATAGTGCCACCTAGCACCATATTAGGACATCAATTTGTATGGCTGAAAGAAAGAATGTGACCTATCCACCAGCCCTACTCGCCGCAGAATCCTGGGTTGGAAGTCTTCCACCCAAATTTGGCTAGACTTTGCTCTAATGTCCTTGTAAAATGTCAAAGTCAATCTAAGATGGGGGTAGTTTGTGAGTGTCTTTTAATTTCTCCCAGAAAAGCTCTCCATTTGAAGTCTGATTTAGCAAAAAGGTGGTCAAGGGGAAAAAAAAAATGTCTGGCACTTGTAATGAAAAAGCCTGTTCAAGGTTTCAGTGGTGGGTTTTGTGGGATGTAGTATTTTGGTACAGACTAGTTTTTTAAGACAGAAATTCTCTATGAAAATTAAGCATGGTTTGGAAGTCTGAGTTACGTTCTGATTTGATATCCCTGAAATCAACTTCAGATATTTCAGTACTTTAGTTTTACTTAGTTAATTTATGATGTTGTTGACTTATAAGTGCTCTTGGCCTGTTCTGGATCATGAACTTGGAAGTCTTTTAGCCACTAAGTAAAAATTTTCTCCTGGAACTGAGAGCTGCTTTCCTAGGGGGGCTTACTGGAATTGAAAGCCAGTTTACTACAGTTTTCCAGACATCACATCTGAAAAAAAAAGTGATTTAGGGAGAAAATAAAAGGTTGTAAAGCATGATTTTCAAAGAGCTATGTTGCACCTTTTTTTTTTTTTAATTTGAAAAGCTTTGGTTTTGGTTTGTAGGAGAAAATTTTATTTTTTTTAATTTCCTTCTACATGTTGGAGGGAAGAGATAAGAAGAAGTATAGCTGCCACCTACACAGAAGATAAATTTAAAATATTTTCTCAGCAGCAGGTTAAATTTTTTTTCTGAAGAATTTAATTCTGATGTCACTGTAAGTAGATGAAGTAAGATAAGAACATATAACAACATTACATGCTATTGATTGAGTAGAATCATTGAAAGATGTATGAAGGAATTGTGAGATTTGAACTTTTGTCATCTAGAATATAATGGAAAACACTGAACTGCATATTCTCCTAATTAGATTTAAAAATCCCAGATCAAAAGCCTGAATAGCAGTAAGTCAAGATTGTCAAAACCAAGTTAATGAATTCGGACTTTTAATTTGCTTTTGAGAGAGTTCCTGATAAATTCTCAGTCTCCATTTGAGTTTGCCATAATTACTGCTTTACAGTCTAGCTGTATGACCCGAGTGTTTCTCCTGCTCAGCTCACACGGCCACGGCTTGCACTGGGCTTTGGTCTGCAGAGTTGGGTGGTATGGGATCCACACAGCTGCAAAACAAACACTACTACAGATCTGAACAGATCAGAGAATGCTGGAAGGAAGAATTAAAATGGTGGTAAAAACTGCTAAGAGAGTGAAGGTGAAGGCTGTCAGAAACAAATTATCTCTCTTATTTTCTATGTGAGTAGAGAAAAACTACTACTGCAGATTATTTCTTTGGCTGTTCTCTGGTCCTGGGGTATTATCCTTCTGATTTCTTTCAGGAAAGTGTTTTTGGTGACAGTACAGTTCAAAAGAGCACAAATGAGATGAACAAAGAGCAGAACAAAGGTTGTTCTTGTGAAATACCAGCAAAATTAGAATACTTGCTTTTTCTTCTATGATATATTCAACTTGTTGGACACCGGTTTCTTACATGTACACACATTCAAAATGAGGAATTTTTCACCAGACTATGGTTTTTTTTTGCTTTTCCCCCCTTTTTCTATGGCAAGCTTTCTCTTTTTAATTACCGTAAGACAGAAAAGGTAAATAGGAAGATCAGCAGTAAGGGGATGTTGATGCCAAATGGACTCAATATCCTCAGAAAGTCATGGGATGAGTTGCTGAATCTCATGATTCAGGCAGCCTTTTTATGGGCTATCTAGATTTTTTCTTTTTTCTTTTATTTTTTATTGTTATCTGTTGTGTGCTTATTTGTGCTAAACACAGATGAATATAGTTCTAAAGGAAATAATAAACTTATCTTACTCTTACTAATTCTGGAAGCCAAAGTCTAAATATGAAAATGTGAATAGCTAGCAAGTACATGTGTTATAAATGCTACTCCTATTTATCAGTGCCTTCTATAAATTTTCCTTTGGAAAAACCCTTCACACCTTTAAAAGTAAAACACTGCACAGGCCAGGTGTGAATCACCACACTAGGAAATTCATCTTGTAGCTCTATCAGCATAAATACAAAACTGTGGAGTTGCCTTTCAGCAGGCCCAGGGGAGGAAAAATGCACATCCTCTGAGTCTTCAGAATCACTCTAGCTGATGTTGTTCTGGAAGAACTGAAGTGAGTGATGGAAGTGAGGAAGCGAGTGCTGGCCAGAGGTGAGCAGGAGGCGAGCAGAGTGCAGCCCTGTCCACGCAGCCTCGCCTCCTCTGCTCATGACCTGCAACGCCCCAAACGCTCCAGTCCTGCATCTTTGTGGAAAAGCAGCTACAAGCTGTGCCAAACTGTGTGATGCTTTTGTGCTCTGAATACATGTCCTCCAGGGTCTAGGATGAAACCACCACATTCATTTGCACTTGAGTAAAAACTACATTGTTTTTGCAGTCATTTGGCATCATGTTCAAAAAATATAAGGTCAAATTCAGCTCTAGTGTTGCAACTCAAATGATTTAAATGGCATTTTGCCCACCTACATCAGAGCTGGATTTGGCCCATCATCTGGATCTACTTAGCGAATACTGTGCTAAATTTTCAATGCCTTGCACAGGGTTTTAGTTATGTGCTTACCATTGAATTAAATGGGAATTGTATTCTTAGGATCTTATCCAAATTATGAGACTGTAGAACTCTGAAGGGAACTTATTTTTGTTAAAGCTTGTGCAGCACCATGCACACTAGAAGTTAAATTTCTTTTTTAAATGTATTATTTTAGAAATTTGCCTAGATTTATTATTTAGTGGATATCTGCAGTTTTGATGATCAAGGCAGCAGCACAGTAAGTCAGAAGTCTTTGGAAATAGATTCATTACTTGTCATGTTTTGAGCCAAAAGTGATCACGTAGTTTTGGTCATATTTGTTTTTCATACAAAATTAAGTTTTGAAACACATTTCGTTTTTAAAGAAAAAACTTCCTGAAAATCCCTTAGGACTTTGTAAATGCTTTCATTTTTGATGGTCAAAATGTCTTCCTTTGACAGAGCACACTCATATTGGTTCTAACTCACCTAAACTAAATGTTTGATGTGTTCCTCCAAGATCTTTATAAAAACAGTACACTGATGAAGTTTTGGAATGAGATTTTTTTTCCCCATTTCCAAGAATCTGGTTAGTCTAAGCATGAAAGCTTTCTAGAAGAGAAATTAGCAGAAATTTTTGTTTTAGTGAAAGGAATATTCATTTTCGTGTTGTCCTTCCACTCCTGGCTGATATTGTTTCAGATCTCATTAAATCAAATAACAGCAATGATGTGAAATTGCCTAGCTAAGGCACTTAGCTTTACATTTATCTAGTGGTTGCTTTCATGTAGGTGTAATTTGTCCATCCTACCTAGTTCTAAAATCATCAATGGTGTCCAAATTTGGGATACTGTTTCATGATGTTGAAGCCTTTTATAATCTCTAAGTGTAAGTGAAATACTTGTGCTGACCCTTTTTTTGCCCTGTCTGGAAGCTCAGTTGCTTACAGGGTGTGTGAGGAATAAAGGAAAACATGGAGTGAGGTGGGACGGACACAGTGAACATGTGAGGGCTGAATTCTGCAGCATTTACACATAGAGAATTATGATTAATTATGGTAAAATGATCCTCTTAAGTCAGTGGGACAACATATGGAAAAGGCCATTACTAGATGAGATTTCTAGAAGTGAATTAAATGAAACAAAAATGCAAGTGCATAGAACTAGTGTTTAATTGAGGCAGTGAACGCACTGGCACAAAAGCAAAACCTTTGCTCCATACAGGAGAGCTCTGCTCCTGAGGAATGTGTGGCTGAGAATACTGAGGCTGACCAAGATGCAGCCAGTCAGAGAACTGACCAAGGATCCTGGCTTCATTGCAGCTGATCCTGTAAGGGTAATCACCAAACAAGAGCTGTGCAGCTCATGTGAGTCAAAGATCTAGAGGATGTTTGCAAGCCAAAACAGTAGAAAGCAGCAATTGTAACTAATTGAAAACTTGAGAGATTTGATGTGGTGCAGTACAGGGACAAGCCACAGCATGTTATTGACAGAAAGTCAGCCTATAGGACTTTATGGTGTATGACCTAGACATAAAAGAAACTAAATATTGAGCTGATTTGACATCCTTTACAGTAATAATATTTAAAAGGTATGACCAAAACTGAAGGACATGTGTTAATTCTGATCCCACAAGTATGTCAAGAGAGTTCATAGCTTTCTCCCGTAGCAGACAACGTAAAACACTGGGAACAAAATATATAAAATATATTGTTTTGACTGTAATTAAACTGAGGAGTAGGTCACTGTGGAATGCTGTGGATTCTTCAGAGAGCAGTAAGTGATTTATCCCAAATCTTTGGGAATAGAAGATGTTCTCAAGCACATAAACTATCCCAGTTCTTTCTATGGAATAGAGTATAGCTGTTTGGTAGGAACTGGAAACATTGCAAAGTGTTGTCAATTTAGAGTTCACTGTTTAACACACAGGAAGACGAAGCAAGTTTAAAGTAACATCATCTGTGCTACTGCACCTCAAATCCCAGAACTGACTGTTACAAAGTGCCCAGAAACTTCTTCAAGAGGGGAGGAAATTCATCGTTTTCAGAGAAGAAACTTGTATACAGTCTGGATGCCTGGGCAATGCCATTGTAGTACCAACTAATTGAGTGACTTTTGACAGAGGAACAGCAAAAAGGATTTGAATTGGTGAAGAAAGGATTTTTATGAACTAGATTGTATTTAAATTTCCAAGTTGATCCTAGTCACTTGCGGCTTCTGTATGGGAAATTACTTTTATGCAATGCTGAAAGTTGCTGTGGGATTTGCACTTGAATAAATTGAGCTTGATTGGTGTGGAGTTTGGAGGCTGCAAATTAAATGCTTAAAGTCTTGGTGAAGACTATAAATGCTAGAACATAAAAATAACAATTTTTTACTTTTCTAGTGTTCTATTATCCATTGCTTTTACAGAGCTCATTTTTGTACTTCTGCGTTTTTTTGCTAATGTAGAAAGCACTGGTAATTATCAGAGTCCTCTCTAGGTAAGTCTTGTTGCAATGTTGTTACATATCCATCTGCAGCTCAGTTTTCCTGAATATAAGGCAGTTCTGAGCTACAAGTAAAGACAGTAGAAGCCCAAAAGAAATGAAAATAATTATGTTCCCAACCGGGGAGCAGAAAATGCTTGGCTCTTGATTAGAAAAAGTAGCCAGAAAAAGAATTCCAAACTTAGACACTTTTGGAGAGAGCCTAGCCCAGTAATTAAGAAACTAAACACTTTATTCTTGTTGATTCCAAAAGAAAGAGCTCATTTCTTTGTTGAGGACCTGATGCAGAAATTTAAGAAACATCCCAGAGGGATGAGGAGGGAGTTTGGAATTATCCCAGTAAGTTTTTTTGCCTAATAGAAGATGGCTTGGGGAAGAGGAATTGCTCAAAACTTGACAGAGTTCCTTGCAGTTGATAGATCTGGCTAAAAGTTGCTGATAATTTCAAACAAAGAACAAACAATGCTCTCTGGCAGAGATTTAGAAGAAAACTAACAAAAGTCAGGAGACATGCTATTTGGATTTCAGGAGTTTGGAAAAAGATAAAACTTCTGTATATAATTTTCTTTAAATTAAAGGGAAGAGTGGTAGAAGATGGGTTGTAATCAGAAGTCCGGGTAACAAAATGTACCAGTTCTTACACCATTGTCTTTCTTACGTATCTTTTCAAACTGGGAAGAAGGAGATTAAAATCTGTTTGTGCTAGTTGGATTCTTTACTTCCAGTGTCCTAATGAATAATTTCATTTCGATAAGCAAGCACTGTAATATGGAGCCATAGCAGTAAGGCAGATGGTGGTTTCAGGTGTGCTTTTCCCAGTCACAGACTGTTCTGAGTTGTTGCAGGGACTCATAAGGATCATCAATTCCAACACTTAAGTGAATGGCCCATACCGGGTTCAAACACATGACCTTGGTGTTATGAGCACCATGTCCTAAACTGCTAAGCTAATCTCAGGACCACTTTTTTTTTTTGGTAAGTGTATTGATTATCAGGACTCATAAATGTAGTGGGAGACAACTTCTCAGGTTATACACTGCTAGAGCAGTATAACATGCTAGTGCTGTCATCACTGATTTGCACTCAGCAGCTGTTTAAATTGAGCACCAATACTGTTCTGAGCACTGCTTTAATAGAAATCTATGTATATGCTTTTCAGGTACACTGTTAGTTTAAAAAGCATGACTGGCTGGTTTATATTGGTTCCCCAAAAATGCAGCTAAGAAGAACTGAAATCACAATGATCAATACACGTGATAGTTTGAAGGGAGTATAAACACACAGGAAATTTTACACTAAGTAGATGGTGGAATCATACACATTAGGGCCCACAGAACTGCATTTTCAGAAATCAATTTCAACTTCTGGGCAAAATTTCTTCCTGAATTTTTTAGACACTTAATTAGCTATAAAAGTACCTACACTTACATAGCTTGTAATGACAAATTTAGAATAAAAATTTATTTTGTGGAGATAAGATTACAGGTTTTCTAGGACTCATTCCTTTCACTTACCCACTTGACCAACTCAATATAGGACTGGTTTATGACTTGTTTTGAACAAATAACCTTTCACCTATATCCCTAAATTGGCCTTCAATTTTTTCTTTTACCAGGTGGCTTTTATTTTTAAATCTGTTTGTTCCAGTTTCATGCAGGCTGTGTGAAATGGCAGTCTAACATCTCTCTCCTGTTCTTGTCACCTTTCTCCTGACACCCCCTAAAGCCAGAACACTGCCACAAAGGTTCTGCCTCCTCTTTGTGCACTTCCATTCAGACACAGCTGCCTGGCCAATGCTATTGTGCTCTTAAGCCTGTATAAAGCCTCTGGATCCCCTCCCTCCTCCAAGCCAGCTGCCTTGCCTTGGCCCTGATCCCACGTGCCAAACCTGAAGAGCAGGTTCCAGTGCTGGCTGTATTCTTGCAGCCAAGGCTGCAAATCACACAGGCTGCCAGGGGTGACCTCTGAGGCACAAAGCAGTGACGTAGCAGGGATCAGCTGGAGCTGCTGCTGTAGGAGTGCTCCAACTCAGGTAACCCATCACCATTGTTTAGGAAACTCTTTAAGCTCAGCAAACCAGTTCTGAAACATCTGCTCCCAAGCCTCTTCTGGTGGTAAGGTTTCAGTAATTGCCAACCCGTATAGAAAGAATACCTTTCAGTTCAGTTTCAGTTTGGATGGTTCAGTGTACGAAAGGCAAATTAAAAACAAGACAGGTTTCTGTAATTAATAGAGCCATTCATATCAGTAGAGTAGTGTATGTGCCTTCCTGAATAATTATTTAGTTTTATTACAATTGTTCCAAAACCACTCTGATGTGTAAATAATAAGTAAGTGATTATTGTAGGTACAGGAGTAGTTAAAGCATATATTCTAATAGATACCACAGTAATTGCTTCATAACTTTTAAAATTTGGAGTGTATTTCTAATACTTATGCTACCACCTAAGTTTTGTGGTTATAAGCACAGTTCTCCTTTTCTCAAGTGTCTCTTTTACCTACTGGTATGTGTTATAATATATACACATAGTTATTTTCTTTCTTTCTAGCCTGAAATTGAATTAGCCTTTTTGCTTCCCAATGTGGCAAGAAAATAAGGAAAGTCCTGTTCCTACCCATGGAGAATGATTTCAAAGCTAGATATATCACTTAACATTTCTTAAAATTGCTTTCTCTGTTCCAAAGCAACTTAATTTACAACTTTCTATATTTACAGTGTTTCATAAAAAGAAACTGTGCTTGGCTTTCTTGAATAAAAACTGAACAGCTTGAAGTGAGGTATCTTCAAAGTAACAAGAATATTGTGCAAATACTTCAGAAAATCAAATAAAATAATCATAATCAAATGTTGCTCAACTTTGTTTGGATCCTATGAGCTAAACTCTGATCAGACATTTCAAGCAAAATGCTGCAAAAGCCTGGGATGGGTTTACTGGTGTTCGCTCTTCTGGACCAAAATTGTAGAGATTTGTATTCCAGCTAGAATCATTCCAAGAACTTTGTGAACAAATTTAATCAAGTCTGCTTTTGATGCTACTTTAAAAAAAATATTTATTTAAAGTAAAGCTTTCATATCTTAGCTTTAGAAAGGTTGAAATGCCTTGTTAGTACTCATGGTTATGATTGCTTAGCTTCATGTTACTACTTTGTATTGGCAGCCCCCTACATTTAGTGTTTTTCAAGATGTTCATATTGTTAAGTTTCATTACTGTTTCATATTGCTAAGAATCTCATCTTTTGAGAAAAATATAGGGGAAAGAGAAGACCAGTATGTCTTCTGAAAAATTACAGGCACTAGAACATTTGGTATTAGCATTTCTGCTGTAAATTCTGTATTGCTAGAAAGAAACTGTTTTGATTTACATTTATTTGGGAAACCTATGTTTTTCCTGCTTCTGTATTCCCTTTCAGACAGAGGTGTGTTGTCTTCAAAGATCATCTTTTTTCATCTTTTCCATTAGACTGAGATGGTTTTGTGTGTGGAGGACACATGATACAGGACAAGACATTTTTTCATGTCAGTGTTCTTTTTCTTTCTGTTCTTTTCTGCTTAGACTATCCTGAAGTTTTCTCTGTGTGCTGAAGTTTTACCCAAAGGAAACAAGGTATGCCATTTTCGTCAGCATCCTGGACTAGAAAAAGTAATAACACAATCTTGTATCTCCTCTGTGTTGCACTAGATGCTCTTGTTAAAAGAGGGGCTTTCAAGAATGAATGT
The DNA here is from genome assembly GCA_013399225.1 of Rhipidura dahli. Taxonomy (NCBI): domain Eukaryota; kingdom Metazoa; phylum Chordata; class Aves; order Passeriformes; family Rhipiduridae; genus Rhipidura; species Rhipidura dahli. The sequence goes on from VXAC01008090.1 coordinate 465,262, forward strand.
GCTGTGGAGAGTGGTCAGAGATTTGCAGCCAAGGAGCAAGGGCTGAAAGGGTGGCCCTTCTACCAATGCTTTGAAATCTGTAGGACTGAGAGGTGTATTTTGATATCTCTTCAAGAGGAGAGCCACTTGCAAATGTACCCTCTCAGAGTGCTCCTGTGCTTCCTTCTCTATGAAAAGCAGGCCAGTTTATATTAGTGAACATAACAGCAGAGTTATTCTGATAGTTTTTCTTCTAGTCTTTGTAGTTCTGTAAAGAAGTTTCAGCATTAAGAGTGCAATTTTGCTTTAGAGACGCTCTATAATTTTAGTGTTTATTGGTACTTGTGTCTTGCATTATTAAAATGATATATTTTACTAAGAATTTAATTTCAATAAGTACTTTGACCATTTCATAAAGCATAAGGTAAAGAGGATAATTTCTTTTAAGTGATCTTGCTAGACTCAGAATTTATACTATTCTTTAATCTTACAAATGGTTCTGTGCAGAACTAGCTGAAAAAAACCCATAGAGTCACAGTATATATTTAAAACTGCATGGTTTTTATCTCATTATAGATGAAGAGAAAACTTGAATAATAATGCAGTTTGAAAAAAAAAAAAATCCACAAGCTGGTACAATGTAGAATTTTATATCATAGGGAAACTCCTTAAAATTGTAGGAATAAAACATAAAGTATTCTTAGTTACTACATTTGTTTTCTTTTTCTTTCTTTTTTTTTTTTTCAAATCCCATAGTTTAAGATTAAAGCTGGGGGTCACATCTGAACCTTAAAATGTCTTCCTGTCCAGTGGAAGACATACACTCTGCATGCATGACCTCCCATGTGTTGATGTTTGGACGCAGCCGAACCCCCTGGAGCCCCGGCGCTCTCCTGGCTGTAAGGGCACGCGTGAGCCAGCAGGGCGCCCTTTGTGTCTCGGTCCTGCCTTTGCTCCTGGCACTGTGCAGAGCTGCAGAGAGATAGGAGGATGTTACAACAGCGTGGGTGACACTGCCTTTGGGACTGGTCAGTGCACACACTCCCCTGCTCTGAAGGGGCTGTATCCACCAGGATCACGGTGCCTTGGTTTCCTGATACTACGCTTCCACTGGGATGACTGATGGTCCTACCCACTCGATTTGCACCACTCTTGGCCCTGCTCCTGCAAGTCACTCAGCTCAAGGAGGAAGCTGCTTAAGATGAAATTCTAAATAATTGCTATTGGAAGGATGCCTTTCGTGTCTGTACTAAGAAGACGGAGCATGGCATGAGCAGGTAGGAAGAAGACAGAGCATGGCATGAGCAGGTAGGAGATGTTTTTCTTCATTCTAAGCCCTCCATAAACAAAATTACTCCTCCCTTGGTTCACTGGCTCCTGAGGGGCTACTCATTTCATTTAGGAAAGTAGAGTTTTGCCCATATGGAATTTGAGTCTTAGGAGTGACCTCCTTCTGATTTAAAATTATTACAGTCCATCTGAGTGTATTTACAGTTCCAACTAATCCTTTGCAGGTTCTTTAAACTATATTATGTAATGTGTGTTTTTACTTTTATTGCTCTTCCTGAAATTCTAATGTTCTTGTTATTGCTGTTCTGAAAATAAAACATCTATGTAACAAGACTATCATATTTTACATTTTTTGGGACAGTCTCAAATTTAAAAAGCATGTCAAGGTGAATTGCATAATGGAATGAGGAATGCAGACCTTTCTCGTCCTCATGGGAAGAAAATAATCATGATGCCTAATATGAATCCAACTGAAGTGATCTTGGAAAGGGAAGGGGAAGCTTTTCCACTGGCTGTAGATCCATTGTGTTCTATATTAGAACAGTCTGAAAGCCGATTGCATTCATCAGCACCACTTCAAATTGTTTATTGAAATCTCAGGTCACATGTGGGAATGTAAAGTTTCTTATAGTATGTCAATAAAGTAATTTCTGAGAAAACATGTTCTAATTTTGGAACAATGTGTCTTGGAGAAAGAAGATCTGGAATCCTTGGAGCTGCTTGGAGAGTTAACTGAGTGAGCTTTGAGTTAGTACCCCAGGAACTGCATCAATAATGGCACAGAGTCAAACTCCAGGAACCAACTGAACTTTACATAAGTTAGTTGTGAATTGCCAAAATGAATCACTTCAATGGCCGTCCAGTCTTCTATATTTGCCATTTTTATTGGCCTTTTTATAGAAAGGAAAAAGAAATTGGGCTTTTGTCCTGGTTTTTAGGGGTCAGTGCTGAAGCTACTACAGAAAAAGAAAATTAAAAAGAACAGAATAAGCCAACAACAGATTGCAGGCATACACACAAGATTTCTCCATGGTCAGGAGGACTTACAATTTCCTTTTATGATTTTTTGGCTGCTGCCAGAAGAGAGAACATTTTGATATTTGAAGAAGTGCACAAATTCTATTAAAACTATTCTGAGAGTCAGAGAACACAAAATGGCTGTCATTCATTGACAAAATGATAATCAGATTGTGTAACAGATCTTTTTTTTTTAATTTCCTGTTGTTAATGATAAATCTGTCCAAACTAAGATAGAATTACTTCAACGCAAATGTTATTGAAAACCTCATGCTGAGTATTTTGTGTAGGTTTGCCCCTCTATTTATCTACAGGGTGAGTGTTACAGATCCTGATCACAAAACTGGGGCTCTCCACATCCAGTTGCTACAATCTGTAGTTTGGGATTTCAAGGTCATCTCTTTGAGGGTTTTTTTGTTGTTAGTTTTTCTTACTTCTTTTGAAGTAACAACTATCACTGAACATAACAGAGATTATTAAATACTCAGTCTTAATCATGTGTGATCTGTTGTCAAAATGTGGCTTCTCAGGCTTCACTTAGTTGCTTCTTACAGCACCAGTCATTTCCAGAGCATTCTGTAATTTTACAGTGCCTGTGAAATCACACTACAAAAATCATCTGTCTCTGTCTTTTCAAAGTCCTCTTCCACCACTTACCCTACCACCTACCATTTTGGAGTGATAGGTTCAAAGAAATATCCACAGGAATCTTGAGCCTAAGAATTAAATTTAAGATCTTATGAATTCCAGGCCCACCAGAAAAACTGATAATCCTGTTTTTTCAAAAACTTCTGTTTTTAAAAATCCATCTTATGGTTCATCTTTCTTTTTTTTCTTTATGTTTTTTTTTTTTTCCTCTCTGGAGATATTTTATTCTGGTTGTGTGCAGGGATGACAAAGTAGAGGTAAGACAATAGCGTACACTTGACTCTGTGGTTCAGTTATAGTTTTAATTTTAATAACCCTAGCTGGACCTAGTGAGAATGAAGTCATGTACATGCAGAAAGAGTCAAAGTATAGACTGTTAAGGGAATCTAAATAAATGGTTTGGTTAGCATATGCTGGACTTTACACCACTGTTTCTGCTGTGTGAATAGACATAAAAGTTAAATCCCAAAGTCTATTAAAATTCTGCAATCCATTTCACTTTATCAGTACCAGCTTTTGGATAATTCTTTTTATTGCTTACAGAAAAAAATTCTAATTGACTTAAAGCTAATTAAAATGTATATCAGTTCTTTTTTCATAAGCAAAAAGATTCTGTAACACCACAATAAACAACTCCTGTCTTCCTGCTCCAGTTAAAAGACTTACCAACTTTAGCAGTGCCTTATCTTAATAAAGGTTTGGCAAGTTTTGCTGGAAGTACTGCCAAGTAGAGGATGCACAATTTTTTTTGTCCTACGTAGAAAAGTTTAAAAGTATAAAAGACATACATCTCAATCTTTATTAAAAATAAAGGACTAAGATGAAATCCTTTCTCAGGAACATCATGGACTGAAAAATTTCAAATAACATTAAAGAGGTTCAATATAAATCAGTCATTACATGGTGAAGAAGTAACTGTAGTGCCACTACATTCAGGAGTTCCTGTTTATCTTCTGAATGCAGAGATATGTGTCTGTATACACCTGCTTGAGAAACCTGCACTAAAATGACCACAAACAAGTGAATAAATTTTAGATGCCTCATGCAATACATGCTCTTGCTTTTTGTTGTAAAACTAAAGGAAATCTGAGTCATTGCAATCTTAGAATGTAATGCCAGACAAATGAGAACCAGACCACAAACAATGAAGCCAAGTACATCATTATAGGTTGAGTAATGTGAACGACTTACATAAACTATGGCTGAAACTCAAGATTTAGCAAAAGACCATCACCCTTAATTGCGTAAGAACAATTAAAAACTCATTAGACTGCAAGCTGTCCATCAGGAATAAGAATCTCATCAATTGAAGTCATAAATATTTACGGATGGCAATTTTTCATTTTTGTTTAACTTTTTTTCTTACCTTTCTTATGCTATGAATTGCCTTTCATTTATCCAAATGCTTCTCCAAAAAAGGGGAAATAATTGTACTTTTTCTTCACCTAGTCTCCATTTCCAGCAAGCTTTTCCAGAAAGCTTTTCCAGCAAGTTTTTCAGCACAGGATTTTTTAATGAAATCCTCTGTCTCTCTGAAGACCATTCTTGTTTTACTGACAGTGCTCTGTCAGGAGCTCAGTGTTAGGTTCCTCCTTTGCTGGTCCATTGGTTACATAAAATAATAGTTCAGCTGATTCTAACATGCTCTTAAAAAAAAAGTGTTATGGCTAGCAGTAAGTTCCACAAGACTTGTGATAACTTTGTTTCTACTCTTCATTAAAAAAAATTAAAAGGATAAAAATCACTTATCAACCAGGTCCTGTCAATGCCAGCTAACACCACTATTAGACATTTGCTGTCTGCAGCAAATGAAGTCCTAGTGAAGTCATTCACTAAAAAGCACCATTTATAGATGCACGCCCACATAATGAAATAAACCACAGATTATCAAAGGCTTTAGGAGTTTTAGAAGACTTTGGATGAGAATGTGAAGAGACAAGGCATCAAACTGAGAACAAAACTTAAGTCCTGCAAGACAGTGTTGTAACATCTCCAGTGTGCTGTCACACAGCCACATTAAGAAACTCTCACTTCTTAAGTTGCCTCAAAGACTATGGAAATTATCTGATGGCAGGAGGTACCAGACACTGAAGTCTTACTAAGAACAAATGCATCAGGGATTTTTCTAATGTACATTTGAAGTGGTTTTCCATGTGAGCTAAATGTGTGGAGGCAGACCATCCCATAAGACATTTGAGTGTGGTAAACACTCTTGCTGGAGTCAGCTTAAGGGTTATTAAGATTTTCTAGAGATAATCCTAAAAATGTGAAAAGTCCACTGATTTATGAGCTCATGATGTTCCTAACAACAACAGCAAATGGCAGGAGATGATTTACAGGGGTGTAAGTACATTTGAAATGTACTAATTTCAACAACTAATGTCCAGAAAGCTGAAGAAAAGAGAGCCTTTTAAAGAGCGAGCCACACTAAATTAAGTCTGGCAATTGTGTGGTGAAAACATTCCTTGGATTTCATAATCATAGGAGAACTCATCATCAGAATTAATGCAGAGAAGAATTTGTTTGCTGCCATCATGGATAATAAGCAGAACAGAACAAACAGTCTCTAAGCAGTAGCTAGTTCAACTTTTTACAGCTAAAGTTTTCCAGTTCCCATTTTAAATACCTTAAGGAGCAGCAACAAATCTAATCTTACTTCTGAATTTTCTTCCTAACAAAATTGCTCATAACAACCACCACAGCATTCGAGACAGCATTGGGAGACAAGATATAGGGATTTGCTGGTATCTGCTGAAGAGATATCTGGTGGAAGTGACATGACTTTACGGGCTTGTTACAGCAGCTATTTTTCTTTAATGTCCTTACACCTGCTTTATCATAGATGGATTACTTGATTTTGGAAAAGAATTCAAATCTTGACTTACTCTTTGATGTAAAGCAGAAGCTCTCACCTAGTTCAGGGAGTCTGGAATCCAACTCAAAGAAAAAGCTCAAGGCTTTAAACCATTTTACTCTATTTGAAAGAGCGAAGGAGGATGAACTTAGAGGCTAAAAGTGTATACATGTGTATGACTGCCGCTGAGATTTTTGTGAAGTCATCTTATCTTATGGTAAGAGGGCTTCCCCACATAAAATCATCAGATCAATGTCAATACTAACTTGGATGAAGAAGAGTCGAATGAACAGCTTGTACCCTTGTAAGCAACTCTTGCTGGAGCGTGCCTTGATAAATCCTGCTAGATTAAACATACTGCTGAATGTTTCTGCTCTAGTGAATATTGACAAACCTGGCATTTGCTTTCCTTCTGTAACTGCTTCTTGATAACACTTGGTTTGTTATGTTCCTTCTGAGTTTCAACATGAGAAGATTTGATACTATCAAATAATCTCTCTGAGTTCCAGACATAGCACAAACTGAAATATTAGAAAGTAAAAAACTAAACATGATTTTTTTTGAGGTTGAGGTAGCAAGGCATTTTATTTTCTACGAGTGTTATGTGATGAAGAGCCAGATGTATTTTTAAATCTGACAAAAATAAACTTTGAGTTTAAATTAAAATACCAAAAAGGATTTCATTATGTCATTCCAATTTCACTTGTTTTCCAGAAATTACAGACCTATAAAATTTTCTGTTTTAATTGCCTGTCACTCTTCCAGAGATGGATGACACCGACCTGCTTTTCCAATTAAATTGCAAAAGAAATACTCAAAAGTACTAACTATGTCAACTTTGTTATCCAATGTCATTAATTTTTCTGGATATTCTGTGATGTATGCTTCTGACCCCTTCTTGTGTTTATTGGCAGTGAAGAGCTGCAAAGAGCTAAAGAGAATCAAGACATTTCCTGGGGTACCTCTATGTCCTTAATAGACAGCAAAGGTTTGTGAATTAGATAAAATTACTTGACTCTTCTCTCTTAGATCTGACAGCCATATATATCAAGATTTTTCCCAGAGTTTTTTGGTTTAGTTTGAGGTTTTTTGTTTTGGTTTGGTGTTTTTTTGGTTGGCTTTTCTTCTTTAGTTTATAGTACTATCATTATTATTATTATTATTTCTACTGCCTTGCATTATATCTTTCAATCATAGTCTGCCATACTATAGATTTTACAGTCCAGTTCTTAGAAACAGGGTATAGATCAACCACAGTTTAGCCAAAGCACTGAGCCAGACTACATGCTGATCCTGGAAAGATAGAGAATTTGGCACAAATCCAAACAAGTTAACAAATTAGTTAAGCAATATTTTTGGAATGCACACCGTTATAAAATTAATGCGAGCACACTTAGTGACTCACGGCTGCATGATCTTTGATCTAGAACTAGAAGCCTTCAAATTTCATTGCATCATCCAGTGGCAATCAAAACTGTGCCTTCAAATGTCTATTGCCATGTAAAGATTACATATTTGTAGATTTACAAGTGAATTTAAGTACATCTCGTCTAACCTAAAGTATTCACAAAAGATTACAATATTTATCCCAACTTTATAAATACAACATAGACATCAAATTATGATCACAAATGCAAAGACGTTCTCAAGTGACAGTGGAAAGCATTCAGAATTAGGCTTTTTTAATGCTTAACAACACTTATTGTTAAAAATATTTGTCACTCAACAAATTCCACTGAGTGTCTCTGAAATGGGAACTAAATTCATTCCAAAGGCACTCAATGACTGTAAAGAAGGAAGTAAGGGAGTGTGACTATTCTTTATCATCAAGCCAAAATACTTCATAACTCAGTGAATTCCTTAGTTCACCCATCTGAAACTGAGACCCTGCACTGCAGATCAGCTTTTGTTTGTCCCTCTATTATAAAGTAAAGCAACTCTTCTCCCAGGTAACAGGTGAAAGGACATGAGGATGTGGCTTTGAGTTGCGACAGGAGAGGTTTACACTGGGCATTAGGAAAAAATTCATCAGTGAAAATGTGGTTAGGCACTGAAACAGACTGCCCAGGAACTGATGGAATCACCATCTCTGGAAGTGTTCTAAAGGATGTGAATATGGCATCTGGGGATATGGTTTAGAGGTGAACACTATGGTTTAGTGGTTCTGGGTTAACAGCTGGACACAGTGATTTTGGAGTGCTTGTTCAACCTTTGTTGAACCACTGTTCTATGATTCTATCTTCACATCTTTTGTTCGTGGCCAGGTGTTTCAGATTCTTTTGCTACCTTCTTAAACAAAGTCTAACACATCCTCACCTCTCATGGGTTCAGCTGATTGTCAGCTGAGAGCCCCCCATCCAGAGCTAACTAGCACAGCCCTATTTTTCATAGATTGCATATCCAATGCTATAGTCCTCCATAATGATGTAAATTTACAGTAGGTTTTTTCCTCAAATAAAAGTACCAAGATTTTTATTTATATACCAATCTAATCCAAAGATTTCATAGGGGTTTACAACATTAGTCCAGAAAATTTGCACCATCATTCTTTATCAGAGACTGATTTTTTGACTCAGGTGAATTTGCTTTTATGTATATTAGTTCTTTTTCACAGTGTCTGTCAACACTAGTTCAGTTTGGCACCTTCATCCTGCTGTTTCTCTGTTCCCCTAAATCCTACACCTATGCTTCAGTTACAGTAGCTGTTTGTAACTTCTGCCATCTCTGGTTTCATATCCTGGACTAGCAGCTCTTCATCCATTTTTTCTCCCAGGTTCCTTGTGTTCATACAATAAAGGTTTCAGGTGTGTTTTATTAACCGTGCCTAAAATTTCTGGAGAGCAAGTTTCCCACACACATTTGTTCTATGCAGACTTGGCTTCTAGTTTTTGACAAAAATAGGTCTTTGTTCCTTTCCCTAAATGTCATCAGACCATAAGCTATTTTTTGTACAGCAAGCATAGCACAAAATCGAATAACATTCTAGGAGTATAGACAGGCCTATGACAACTGAAGTAGGAATAAAATTTAAGTGTTGCTCAACCTATTTATTGAATGGCAGGTTTATTCAGTTTTGAGTTAATTAAAATTAGACCTCGACTGAGAAGTAATTAAATTTTTATTCCAAGCCATAAAAAGCCCTCCAAAATTCTTATCTCTTAAATGATTTTTTTTTTCTTTAACAAACTTAAATACAAGGACTGCTCTATACTTGCTGTCTTATAGCCCTACAGCATAATAAGGAAGACTGGAAATATCCGCTCACAGGCAGTAGGCAAGGCCAGGAAGCTCAGCCAAAAAGGGCTGAACAGGGAACCCTGAGCAAGGGCCTTGCCTTGTTTGAAGGCTGCCAGCCTCCAAGGCTATCCAGAGTCCCAGTGCTGCAAGCCTTCCTTTCCTGCCACTTTCCATATCCTCCCCAGAAAAATTTGCTAAGCCAAAAATTGCCATTTTCATCTTAAGAACTGCAATTCTCTACAATCAAAAGATAAACTTCTGCCTGGGGGAAAAAAAAAATTCTGAAAGAAAATTCCAAAATAGCTCTAATACAAATTCCATTCAGAAATGTCCCTCTTGTATGGAAGTGTTGTATTTGTGAGTACTTCAAATCCATCATTTTGGTCCACAACTTGGGAAATAAGGACTATTTAACTTACATTAATTGAAGGTTTAATTCTGATAAGGCCTGAAAGCATTTCACCTTCCTGAAGCATCTCTCCCTGAACCATTACGTTTCAGAGACAGCCACCTGCAGCAGGTGCAAATACAGCTTGCTCAGTTCATCTACTCTATATATCAGAGTACAATGAGACTTTATTTATTCCAAAAACTTCCAAAGAGCGATAGCTGAAATAGACTTCTAGGTCCATAGGAAAAGGAATAGATCTGAATGTTAGCAGGGATCTCAGCACAGGAAAGAGTTAATAATTTTGTTGATTAGATGAAAGTCTGGCTCTAAACCTTGGTACAGTGCCCAAAAGCAAAAGCTATGACCTGAATTGGCATTATCTGTCTGTGCAAGAAATTAGTAGCTAGTTAACAAAGTGATTGTGAAATTCTGACTGCTGGCAATATGTCTCTTAAAGGTTTAAAGGCCATGAGTTTAATAGCTGCAATTTCATAATTAAATTCATATCAATAATTAAAATATTCACTGTACTAATACAATCACAATTGTTTGCAATGGTACCATGATATTTACATAAATAATAAGTTACTATTCAGTCCTTAGTTGTCAAACAAGTGCAGTGAAAAACAATCCACTGAATATTTTCAGCAACTTTTAAAATTTAGACAGATTTTTGATTAGAAGAGATGGAAAACCAATTCTGCTCTTCACTGCAATGCAAATAATTAATTCATGTTTTAGTATAACTGAATTTTAGCAGTTGTATTTACTGTACATTAATAACACATTTTAACATCTGTGTTTTTAGTGATAGCATATAAATGTAGCAAAGACTAAAAAATTAGGTTATACCTAGTGCAAACTTTTCCAACAAGGATCATATTATAAGCAGGAAGTCCCAGTGAAATTGGAAGAACATTCCATAAAAACCTACCTGTGAAACAGCACACATTTTTTCCCATTCTAAATAAATAATTGCCAATTATTTATTCCTTATATTATTTATATATATTTATAAAATATATATATTCTAATATATGTAATATAATATATAATATATTATACATATATTATTTATCTATAATTCTCCTAATGTTATTTTTGGAATTTATGATATGATTTTGTAAAATTCATAAACTAATTTATTTTATAACATAAATCAGTAAGATTTTTATGAATATGATTGTATTTTAAAAAATAAATTCTAAAATAACATTAGGGAACTGTGACATTAAATGATATTAATTTCCTGTGATCCTGTTAGACACATATAGAAAAGATACAAACCATAGATGACTGAACAGATGCAAAACATTTGCCAACACCATTAAGTATTAATTTTCAGTTTTTCAAAACTTTCTTACAGATGACCTATCGTTGGAAGAGCCTCCCTCTCCTACCAGTCAGCAAATAAGAGCAGCCTTCTTAAGAAAATCACCATACTCCCACTTGCATCTACTTGAGTAGTCCTTGAGACTGGGCAGATAGTGTCAGTGGTCACTGCACTGACCACTCCAGGCAGGAGGATTGCAGATTTAGCAAGGCAGAGTAGAAATAAAGGGCTGTGACTGCTCACCTCATGCTTGCTCCTGGCAGAGATTGGTGGAGTGACTCTTCAGCAGGGTGACCGCTGAAGCTGATGACTGACAGTGATCTGCAGCTCAGAAAGAAAGCTGAGGAGGTAGCATTGATGTCCCTCTCCCCACTTCCTGAGGGGGTTGGAGAATGCTGAAGTCTTCTCTGAGGGACAGCTGATGCTGCAAGCTCAGCTCCTCCACCACGGGCTGTGCTCCACCGCTGAGGAGCTGTAGCTCACAAATTACAGGAAAGAGCCTTTCCAGAAATGAATGTGTGTTCCTGCAACCACAATTAAAATTAATTTGTTAAAATCTACTCTGAAAAAAACTAAATGATACCTTTCTATTTGTTGTTGGTCCTGCTTCCACTCTTTTGGGACTCCTGATCCAACTTGATGTTGCTCAACTACCAAGGTCAGTCGACACAGCAATGTGTGTCTTTGTCATTTAAACAGGTCAGAATATGGACTGAAGACTCCAACTTTTGTAAAAGTTTCAACAAGTGAGTGATTATTTTGCTGACAGCCACTCTGGGTCACCAGGCAGGAATGATAAACCTTTGTGGTGAATCTGATATTGATTTGGGCAGTTGTATTTGCCTTCATGGTCAAAATAGGTTTGGACAATGTATTAAGCAGGAACTAAAAAGCATTAATCTGTTCCTCGACAGGCATTCCAATGTGTTTAGGTAGATTCAGATTAAGGGTTTTGGCACAAATGAATGAAAAAGTGAGCAGAGGAAAATTCAGTTTAATGACTGAGTTCTCTTGGGTAATCATCCAGCAGTTACAATATATGCCAGGTTTGGCAACAGGACGTAATTCTGCAAACAAGATACTTTAATATAAACTTAGTTATATCACTTTTTCCTGTTTACTAAGGTTCTGGCCTTAAGATAACTGAAATAATGGTACTTGAGACAATTGCTTATGATGAGCCAACTCTGTTGAAATAAAGAGCTTTTGAAATTTCCTTTTGCTTTCCCTAGGGATTTCTGTTGTAAAAATGGATTATGATATGACTCTAAGAAAACTTGGTATAGCAGGAGCTTTAAAGCCAAGTAAAATTATGGGCTTTTCGGTAATATAAGAATATGAGAAGGAATTATGAAAGAGGCAGTTATATTACAAATATTCACTGTATGTCCAGGATAACCAATTGCATTATTTTACAATATAGATTTTAGTTAGTCATAAAATCTGTATTTTGTTGGGATGCAAACTGAGAACTATCCTAATTCTTTGTTTTCACATGCTTATTGCTTAAAATGTGTTGAAATGTTCCATGTTAGGATCTCAGCCAAAAGAAACCTAAAGGAGTTTTATCACTGTTTTTTTTTTTTCCCAAAAATTCTCCCATTAATAAATTTTACTTTTAGAGGAGTTACCAGCCCTTTGCTATATAAAATAAAATACTAAATGCCTACAGATTATAACCGTGTTTGAGTATTTGATCCCAGTTCCTTTGTGATTACTGGAGAGGAAAATTTCTATTTTGTCACAACCTGTCTGATGTTTGAATTTTCTGCTCCTGTAATAGTGAAACAAAGTTGAGAAATCCTTGCTGAATGCCATGGGCATCCAAGAAAGGTAAAAAACCTAATAATGAAAAACACTGTTCTTCCTAGCCAAAGAAATGGGCTCATCTTTTTCTACTCGTGAACTATATCTGAGAGTTTCAGTGAGGATTTGTTGGACTGATCCTCGAGAAAGTACATTGTGGTCTTCTAGACCCTGCACTCTTTCATGACTCCTGAAATTCAGAGTCTTAGTCTTATACCGTGGCTGAAATGATTTTACACTCCCTCCACCCTTAGTGCTCAACCTCACATATATGGACCGACTCCAAACCTACCAAAAAGTCTCTGTCTGCAGCACAGATCATTTTATTGCAGGAAGCATAATTTTAATTTACCAATGTCCTGTATTTCATGTTTGGTATTATAGTCATGCTTTGCATGTTATTTGTTTCCTATCTGGAGCTCACTGAAAACTGGTCATTACAACTAACAGGTTCTCTGCAAGACCCTATTCTTATAATATTTTTCTGTTACCATGGGTATGTTTGTTATAGTAAATGCAAAAATCCACTGATGGAATATTGAGTGTGAAACTGGGACCTTAAGGTCCCCTGTGTCTGTGAGGGAGAAAAAAAAGAGACACTTCTTTATTAATAACTGTTTAAACTTTTTATTATGTAAAGTGGTCTAACAAAGCCTTGTTTTTCAAAATAAGAGATTGTAGTTTTGGACTCCTACCAATTTCTTTTGGAGAAAGAGACTAATGCAGAATGCGTTTCCAAAACACTGGCACTATGAAGCCTTGAAACAACTGTGTGTGTATTTAAAATACTCCTTTTCCTTCTGTCTTCCACGTGCTCTTTAGCTGAACAAGCCAGTTTTGACTTTTCAAGACTTTTCAGAAAGCATTACAAAGAATTTACCCTCATTAGCTGCAACCTCATCAGAAAGCCATAAATAGGTGATTATGGTTCCAAATCAGTTTTCAAATGGTAATAAAGTACAACTTCTTCTGTTTTATCTTTTCTGGATAGACTTGACACACTGCAAGAAACTTATATCAGGCTGTGCTGGGAAGCTAGACAATGACTCATATCATAGTGTACTAGTTGAAATAATGAAGTCGGTCATCTCTGTTTTAGTGATCTCTGCTCTGGTAGTACTGCAGAGAATATTTTGAGTATATATCAAAAATATACTAAAAGGGAAAAACACCATAAAGATAGAATTTGTAACACAGTTGATAACCTGGCAAGACCAGGTATCAATAGGTCTGGTGAGAGCCCTTTGTAAAGGCTCTCTTCCTGCCAGAGAAAGCAGTGCTGGCAGAAGCAGACAAACCTTGGCTCACCACCCCAGGTAAGATGTGTGTCCTAAGAGGGGTCTGCTCTTGCAGTCTGGTGTCCAGGAAATACATTCTTTTTGTTTCTGTGCTCTGATAATGGGCTTACTAACACACAACCTGAAACTATATGACGCAGTTTTACTCTGTTGCTTGTTTTGGCTACCAAAAACTTCATTTTCCTCCTCAATCACATTTTATGTAACTCTTATGTTACTATACACTAGCCTACTCATTGATTTTTAATTACAGCTGAAACTATTAATTAGTGGCAGCAAGTGAACCCTGTAATGGAGCTCAGAAGTTACTTGAATATTGAACAGTTATCTTAATTGGTTTGAAACAGTTCACAGAGAAGCTGGCAGTTAATTTGTTTTCATTTTTAAGGACTGGGAAGCTGAAGTGAAATCTAGGTACTTCAGGTGGCTGCCCCATGTGCAACTGTGGAAAACTCTCTGGGCTTCCTGATGCAGTCTCAGCCCCAGATCTCAACCAACTCCTCCCAGACCCATCTTCTGAACACAAGGCATGTGCCTAAGGGATAAGCCTTCACAGGCTTGAGAACCAATAATCCTCCCCCCGGAGGGCATCTGGAGTCCAGGTGGGAAAGGACTAGGAAGCTGAAAGATAAATTTTCTCTAATCCACTTCAGTCCAACTCTGAGGAAAGTCTGATGTGCCAGGGTGGGTGTGAAAATGTGTCTGAGGCCATCACCATAACCAGACCTACTCTGAATACTTCATAGTTCAAAACTGATTCTGGCTCTTTGTCAGGCATTCTGCAGCTGTGGAAGACTGCTACCTGCTTAGGATGCTTTACAGAGTACTCACAGTACACCAGATACATCTTGGCTTTTCTTTTGTTGTCATGGACCTCAAATATACACTCCAATTAGTGACCTGCACATAATGCTTGTGTGCACCCACATTTTCCTCTCTTAAATGTGACTGCAGACATTTTCAAAACTAAGCATTCTAAACCAACAGAGAGGTGCACATTCCAGAGACTCCAGCTGAGCCCTAAACATGACAGCATTTCATACAAATAATAAGAGAACAGAAGTTCACCCTGGGAGTTTTCTGCTATGGGTACCACAAAAGCGGAATGGATGTTTTTGTCAAAAAACTAGGCTCTGGAAAAGTATGATCTTGCATTTTAGATTTGACCAAAGATGTTTAATCACACTTGGGCTTGTGTAAATATGGAACAATTAACTTAAAACTGATGGAGTAGTCCTGGCATAATTTCATGCAAGACAGATTATTTTCAGTTGCAATCAACTGTACTTGCTTGTTTAAATGTGGCTGTCTGAAGAAGCATAATTTTTCTCAAGATGTGATGTTTTTTCTTAAACTTCTCACCTGTTTTCCAGTGTGATACTATGTTTAAAATTTAATTACTTCACTGGTAAAATTTACTGTTGTTTCTTTTCAATCTAAATACAGTAAATTTCCCCAAATTTAAAAAAAAAATCCAACCAAACCAAACCAAAAGCAAACCAGTGCAGTGGGGTTATGCTAGTGTAAGAATGAATCTTATGCCATAGCTTCATGTCTGAGAAGAACTCAAGTCACATCATTTGATCCAGATGTGGGTCTAAAACATCCTCAATCCAGACTCAGGAAACACTAAAATTTAAGACTGTTTCCAGTGTTTACTTGGCCAAGTCATACACGTGTTATTTTCTATTCCTGGTTTCCTTATTAAATGGAAACCTTAATGTATCATTTTGTTATTTATGGTCTACCATAAAAACTACAGGATATACAACGTGAAGAGTTAAAACTAAGGAAGTTAAAGCTTAGCATTTGGCTTTCCTGACTTTGCATGAACGTTGCTTTATTTATGTTAGCTCACTTGTATTTTCTTACATAAATTTACTTGCTTTATGGAAGTTATGAGAGCCGCAAGGCCGCTTTTGGCTCTCTCTGAGCTGTTAGTCTGTTACCTCCTTGCTCTTTAGAAATGATTTCATGTCTGTTTACACCACGTCCCAGATGTGAATTCTGACCAAATGGTTAAATAAACAGCGATTATTCCATTCGACTATTATGAAATATTCTATGAGGACAAGGCGAAAGCAGTTACTCAGTTTAAACCATCGCTTGCTTTAAATCCCCGTTTTGATCTCGTAATCGACAGGACGGGACTTTTCCGCGCAAACCTGTTCGGCACGTATTGCTCCGTCCCTGAGCTGCGCTGGGCAGCTCCGGAGGCGCTGGAGAAGGAGAGCTGTGCGCTCCCTCTGCCGGCACCCAGGATCGGCTCCTCCGCATCCCGGGGCACCAGCGGCCCGGGAGCCCCGCCTGCCCCGCCTGCTTACACCTCCCCTCGGCCCTGCCCGCACCTCGGCCCTGCCCGCACCCGGCACTGCCCGCACCTCGGCCCTGCCCGCACCTCGGCACTGCCCGCACCCGGCACTGCCCGCACCTCGGCACTGCC
>VXAC01008090.1:481926-546218 GCA_013399225.1 Rhipidura dahli
AGGAGAGGAGGGAGGAAGGGGGGAAGGAAAAAGAGCAGGAAGGGAAAGAGGAGGAGAGGAAGGGATGGACAGAGAAAGAGAGAGAAAGAGAGAAGGAAAAAAGGAAAGGAAGGGAAGACGGAAGGAAACAGAAACAGAAAAGGAGATGAAGAAAAAAGAAAAAGAGAAAAAAGAAAAAGGAAGAGAAAGAAAACCTTGCATCCACCCTGCAATGCAGGGTGTGGGGGTGGAAATAAATAGCTGGTGGGAGAAAAGAGGCAGCAAGATTGCTTTTTCTGACAGCAGCTTATGGTTAGATCTGTTCAGTGGTAACATCAAGCTGCATCCTTAGATAAGAACAGGACAGTGAAACGTTATCTGCATGTTAACTTATAAAAAGGGTGAAAAGTTACTTGTCAGAAGGAAACTAACAATGTGTAGGGAAATGCTAATTTCCAGTTACTAAAAGAATCACTACCAGTAATTCAAATATAGATATGAGGTATATACTTGAGAGTGCTAGAAAAGAACAGTATCTTCAGTGTCCTTGACTGGAGTTGACTTTTGTGTGACTAAACTGCAAATGAAATGTCTGCTGTAGATATCAAGTCATTTAATTTATTCAGTCCTGGTATAACTCCAAAACATATTATTTATCAGAGAACATCTTCCATTTTGCTATTCTACTGCATTCCTTTCTTCAAGCACTAATACAACGCAGATCGAAACAGAAAACCCTGAAGCAAGGGGGTAGAAACTGCAAGTAAAAATAGCCCTGAAAAAAATATTCGTGCTTCTAAACTAGGCTGAGTTTTGGTAGGACTGCTGTTTATGCTTCCATCCTGACAGACCCAGCCTGACATTCTTGGATGATGGGTACAGTTCTAACATGCAGAGTTAACTAAAGTAGTATGTTCTGCCTTCTCCATGACTCTGTTTCTTTCCTCGTCACTCTCCTTGCTTTTTCTCCTTTGCTTAGGGAAAACCAAGAGATTGACCCTTCCTGTCTGGATTTTTGTACTGTTGTTTTGTTCTTTCCTGGCTCACCTTGTTTCTGTCCCTTGGTGCCTCTCTTTTGCAGCTAGCTGTCATGTGTCTCTCTGGGATAGTTGCTAAACTGATATTAAAATTATCAAGGTGTTTCCAAAGCAGATTGTGGACCATAGCAAGGATAAAATGCAGGCTTTCAGGAATGAAATCAAGTACTGTGTAAAACAGACATAAATTATAGCACTGTTACACTGCTACTTATGTTATACAGTGATTTATGTTGTTTTTCTGGCTTCATGTTCTGTCCAATGTAATGCAAAACATATTGCTGAAAATTACCTATTTTGCTGTTATTTCAAGCAGGCCTAAGATTTGTATTCACTCACTGCTCATAGAGTTACATTTTATATCAGTGCTGCATAAATGGAAAAAAAGATCTTTTGGAGGACAGTTCTATTGCGAACTTTGCTAGATTTTTTTTTCTGGGACTCTTCTAATCTACATACCTTACAGGTGTGCCTGAAAATCAGTGTAATGATCAGATAGCTAAATCAAATACCTAAATGTACCTGATTAGGGGGCAAAAAATTATGCTCAGTCCAGTCTAAACAGGAAAGGAAAAGTTAGGAGGAATCAACCAGAGGTAATGCATAAAATATGAATGGATTTGCTTATTATTTGCGACCTTTTACAGAAATGCTTTTATTTATTTAGTATAGGATTAGCTTAAACTGAAATAAAAACGTGCCCCTGAATGTGACACTCTAAAGAAAAATAAAATTAATGCACCTGCACATTATGTTAAAAACTTTAATTGATTTGCTCTATATTTCCTAAGAATACTTATCTAGAAAAGATCTTTGTGATGGTCAGTGCACATATTACTTGTAAAAGTTGTTCTCAGATTTCCACGACTTCTGAATTACTAACTAAACTGTAATTAGTGTTGCACAGCAGTCACTGGAATATGTCTTGATTCTTTATGCCAGCTTGGGAAATCATGTGCGAAAATGAGGAAATAAGTGAATATTTTATATATTAAAATTCTTCTGGCAGTTGTTTTTTGCCCAGGTTGACTCATGGCAAACTGACAATGTATTTTACAAGTATCCAACAGGTATTGCTCAGTTAACAGTGTTCATCTTCCCAAACAAACGTGCCTACAGGCCTGGGTTAGCAAGGCTGTCAACAGTGCTTTCTTCTATTCCCATTTTGGAGGTTCAGTCCTTATTTAGATCTATGCTTGCATTGCAAGCAAAGAAAAGCCTCTTCAACTTAGAATAGACTCTGACATCTGAAGTCTAGTAAATTTGGAGGGCTAAATCCAAATCTAATTTAAAATACTTCTGTGAAAATGTACCAGGATTGTATTAGACATGGAAATTAATAATTTCCCTTAAATCTGTATAAATGTGGGTGTAGGTGTATGTCTACACACAC
The DNA here is from genome assembly GCA_013399225.1 of Rhipidura dahli. NCBI lineage: Eukaryota > Metazoa > Chordata > Aves > Passeriformes > Rhipiduridae > Rhipidura > Rhipidura dahli. The sequence continues at coordinate 484,336 of VXAC01008090.1, forward strand.
GTACACACACACATGTTAGAAGTTATATGAGATCTGTTTGTTAAATATTTGGTGGATACTTTTGCTTGAGCTATGTGAATAAGAACTGCATTTAAATTTTTAAAAAAATTACTTCTGACACTACATCACTTATGGCAAAGTTGAAGGTAGCAGGGAACCATCAGAGGAGCTGTATTTGCTGCGCCCTTGCCTTTGTTTGACTAGGTTTCAATGCTTGCCTAGTCTTAATTGTTTCCTACACTCAAAGCTTGCAACACATTTAGAAGTTACCTCCTCCCTGTAATCTAAACAATGAGCAATTACATACCTTATGCTCTAACCCAAATAAATCAAAGTTTCTTAGAGATTGTGTTCTACAAAAACTTTTGCTTGCTGCCTCAGCATTTCCTCTCTACTCTCAAATATATATAAATCTAAACTCCGTGAAAGACTTGGCTTAAGAATATCTTAGTGCAGTGGGGGTTATTTGTTTGTTTGTATTTCTGTTTTGGTCTGGTTTGATTTTCTTTCGTTTTGCTTCAGATCAGTTTGGATTAAACTAAAGAAAAAATAATCCACATGGCTTTTTTTTTTTTTTGCAGCAACGTAACAACATTACATCTGCAGCAATACAGAAAGTTTAATGAGGGTCTAAATTCCTTGACACTGAGTTATTTTCTTTTTGGCTAGTGAAACATACAGAAATAAACAAAGACCTTGTGTATAAATTTAATAATGAATAATGCAAGTCTTAAAGTTATGCTTTAGGTATTGTCTCTGAAGTGTTTTGTGCATCATTGAAAAATCTGCAAAAGCTGGCTTTGTGTAACAAGGTGCACTCTACAATTTTGTTTGTGCAGGAAGCTACAGCTACATCTGTTCATAGCGGACACATACATTTCTCTGGAAATACATAGAGCTGTACATGACCATAGAAGTAGAAAACAAAGTTCTAAGAAACTCAGTTTCACAAATGAAGTGATGAATAATAAAATCAATTTAAATGGAAGGGTATTGAAACATTTTTTAAAGTGCATTCAATCACCCCGCTCAATGCTTGGGTTAGATGAGAAAGATCTGATTTTTCTCAAGAACTAGTAGTTTGACTGTTGACCTACTCCACTTAATTCCATCTCACATTCCAGAAGGTAATGATAAATGTAATTGGAAAATAATTAGAAATTCTAGATTGGTTTTGTGGGATATCTGATCTGCTGCTTAATTCAACCTAAGCTACATTCAAATGTTTAAAATCTGAATATCTTTTACGCTTTCACATATTAAGGAGCTGACACAGCATCCACAAAAATTATCTGCTGCATAGAGATGACAAAGGTAATTTCATACATGTTTGTAGCACTTCTGATGGAACAGAAGTTTCTCTTTTCTGGAAGAAAGAGAGGTGTAAGCAGAAATGCATTAACTACTTTGTTTCATACTGGATTTACTGCAAACAAAGTCACATTATCTCCTGTTTCAAATCTTAAATTTCATGGGAATATGCAATGTTTCTAATTTATAAGAATGCATTTGGCTTACATGTATACAAGGAAGAAGAAGGGGCCAGAACGACATCCTGTGTAGGATGGTGCTAGTGTGTGAGGAATTAAACTACACCAACCTCTCTTCCACACCCAGCTGATGACCCATCATGCCAATATTCCACACTTAACTATCCTGCAGCTATGATTCAGAAACAGGAAGAAGCTTTGGCAGAGACAGAACACATGTTAAGCCATGAACTCTATGAAATACAGACATGTTTATGCCTCAAACACACTCAGGTCTGAATGATGAACACTCTTCTCAGCTGGCCTTCCTAGTAGTTTTCCTAATATTGTCCAGACACTAGTATTTTGTGCCAAATCAGCAAAGCATTAATTTAGCCTCCACTCTACAGCAATCTCATTACAGCAGATTTAATAAAAATTTAAGTAATAAAAGTACTGCTAACTACCACTGATACGCTTCCTCATGTACATAAAGGTTTTTTTTTCCATGGTTTAATTCCTCAGATATGGTTCTGTATACAATTCTCACTACCGAGTAGACAGAGCACAGATTTATGCCAGCTTGCAGGGAAGAAGCTATCTTATAAACAGCTGGACAAGTGTTATAAAAGCAAGTTGTATGACCACAAGACAAAATATCTTCTTTAGCCTGAGTGACGAAGAAAGATTTTATTTTTGTAGTACTGTATTTTTTGCCTGCAAAAAAGACTCAAGTAGGAACTGTACTTCTGGAAACCATTTTAACCAATAGTTCAGCTGAATGTTATTGGGGCAATCAAAACACCATGTAATTTCCCACAATAATAGTTGACTGTTTTCTGAACTGTAGATATTCATGGTGTGTTCATGAATCTTTGAAAAATAGATGTCTGCAGTGGCAAACAAAGTTATGTCAAAATAATCATAGCATATGGTAAAGTTTCAGTATTTCTAGATTAATTTCCTTTTTATATTTGTTCAATGAGAAGAAATTATAGTTTGAACAGCTGCGCTAAAATACTGAGAAATAATTTTTGTTGGGAAATTGACAGCAATATTGAAGTGGATATCAGTTAGGTCTAACATATGAACTAAATAAAAATAATAGCTGGACTGAAAATTGCATTGGACCACAGTTTAGTTTGTCTTTGAAGTAATCCTATGTATTGCTTCTTTGATTTCTATAAAATCTTTTAGTTGGTATAGTTACAGAATATGACTTTTATGCATGCCTCCGACAACTTATAAACAGATAATAATGAGTTTTTTCTACATTCACAGTGAATTGATCTTCAGACTCTGTGTCCTAAAACTCCTCATGTCTTTGCAGTTCCAAGCTTTCTACATGCAATGTTCCTATTTCCTTTATTTCCAGAGCAGAGTTAACTGCTGGGCATTGCCTGCAGTCAGTTGGTTGGTTTTGTTGGGTTTTTTTTTTTCAATTCTGCAGTGTTTTTTCTAAGATCCTTTGCCCTAAATCTTCTTAACTTTCATCCCTAGAGCAAGACAGAAGTGGCCTTCCCTTTCTGAGTGTGTTGGTATTCAGACACCACTGACCTGATCAAGTGTAGAAGCACCAGATACTGAGGAAGTCAACATGACTTCCATGGTTGCTAACATGACATCAACAGGAGTTTCAGCAGTACCATAAACTTTTACAGTCAGATTTCTCGTGTGAGGTTCTTAAAATCTTTCTGTTTACAGTGTCAGTGGAGGCTTTTCTGTTTGATGAATAGGGTGTAAAAATGCTTTCCACATGAGGGTATGCACTGTTACAATAGACAGTCAAAAGATGCCTTTCTTATGCCATTATTTCAACACTGAAATACTTAGCCAGGCTAAGGCTCCACCCATGCTACATGGTATGTGTCTTCACAGTCTCAAGTTTGGCAGTAATTCATCCTGTGCAGACAATGCACCCTTCTGGTCATGGAGAGGATTTTTAAGTGAAGAACATTTCCTATTAACAATATTTGGATAAGCCCATAAACTAAACCTGAGTAGCTCCTTGAGAAAGCAAATGTAACTTTGATTCAGCTGCACAAGTGTTTGCTGTAATAGTGAATGATTGCCTAAATAAGTTGAACTACACGGGGCTGTCTCCTGACTATGTCTCAGAGGTCAATGTTTGGAGACCTGGATCTGAGGAGGTTCTTCTTCCTGTTACTCCCTGCCTCCAGTGTAACCTGTATATACTATTGGGGTGAGATTATATTCACCACAAAGTACTCTGCAGTGACAGTTTTGTTGAGTGTGCAGTGATCCAAAGGAGTCAAGGAAGCAAGGTAAGGGGCAGTAAAGCTAGACTCATTGCTGGAAAGTGAAGACAAGGAAGCTTTTGCGCTTTCTTCATTCACGTGCGCAAGTGGAAGGCAAACTCATTCATGGGAGTGAAAGTAACAATTTCCAACTTGTGTTGCAAGTCCCAATCAGATCACATTAAAAAAAGACAAAAAAGAAGTGTACTTTTCCTTTCAGTATATTGTAATGAAAAAAAATGGAACTTGGCTTGTGGGATAATTTTTTGATTGTTTTAATATGGTACATAATTTCTTCAATGGCATAGCCCTGCTTCTGCGGAATAGGTACCCACAATAGATAGCACTAGCTATGTTCTGTGTATCTCTTCAGCCCTGCACCATTCCTATACTCTGGAAGGTAAAAAAATCAATCTGAGTTCAAGTTCTAAGCAAGAAACTCTCATTAAATAGTTGCATGAAAACTACTACTATTAGCCTGTTTTATATAAACAAACTTATATCACAAGCATTTTTGCCTTGCCTTCTTCACAAACTGTTAAAGGAACCCAAACTCCCAACTTCACTCTCTAAGAAAATGCTGACACCTTTTGGTCTGGATTTTAATTAACTTTACATCTCTTAATGATTATTTTCCCCTCATCTTTCTAGCCAAAGAAGAACCTACAGGATGCTAAGTTTATATCCACTTTAAAAACCTCTCCAAATACCATAACATCTCTTACGGTAAGCAACATCTTATAATACTAGCCTGTGACCACTAGGCAAGAAAGAAAGCACAGAAATGTCCCTGCTGAGGCACTTGAATCATTGAGGGCACATAATAAAAACAGTGTAATGCATGGTACAAGAACTAGGAGTGTCAGAGTTGTTGAATGAAAATTTAAACAAAAAGTCTTCAGGAATAACACTTCTGAAAGCTATGGAATATTTCATTTGTGGAAGATTTTTTTTTCCTGTTTCTTTATGGAGACAACATTGACTAAGCACATGAACTGAAGTTATTGAAAGCATTGTAACTATTTACCGTGTGAATGGGCTTAGAGGATAATTAGGTATATGTTCAAGATGTAAATTAGAAGTTTTAGAAAACTGACTGTGAGTTCAAGAGCTGGATGTCATGTTCATGTAGACAAAACCTAAATGATGTGAATAGGCAAGGATGTGAAAGAAAATAAGCATGGATCAAACAATGGACATGACATGAATGATATTTGATGTGCCTTTTTCCTCCCTACTCCAGCAGCTCTTACATCCTGTTTTACTTCCTACAGCAAGCCGACAAGAAACAGACATTTTCTTCCTTCAAATGGCAGATGGAATGAGGCAATGAGTATCTGCTGCTGTGACTTTCCTCTCACTGTTTGAAATGGGCCTTCTCTATATTTTCACTGCATAGTTCATAGTGTCCTGCAGAATGTAAGATTTTCTATTGACGAACTCAATGTCTATAGAAAATTATTAGGGTGTAGAGGTTCCAAATTAAGAACATTAGCTGTTAACTATAAGCTCAATTATATACAGCTAAAGTAAAAAAACCCCAAACCCAAGCACAGAAAATTGCAATAAAAACCCTCAACTAACCAACCAACCAACCAACCAACCAACCAACCAACCAACCAACCAACCAATCAACCAACCAACTTACCAACCAACCAACCAACCCTTCCTTACTTGCTGCAAGTAAAGACATAGAACCAAATCTAAAAAATATAAAATGGCATTGTATCTTTACAAGAGAAACCATATTCTCTTTGTGTGCATATGTGTATCTAATCTGTCTGTGCTCAGACTTAGGACTCAAGGTCACCTACTAACCAGAGCACTTTGGCTACACAGACAATCTAGTTTTTCATCTTGTGTTTTGTCTCTTTTGGTGGTCAAGTCCAACTAAATTTCCAGTCAAGGAAACTGTTTTGAGAAGAGGGTAAGCAGACTGATTCACATTCAGATTTTCCAAGACATGGCAGGTCTTGCCAGGACAAGGGGCACTGCTGTGTGCCATGGCAGCTGTCTCCATGCCATGCTGCCAACACCTTCTTCTTGCTCCTCCTCCTCCTGCCTGCAAGGGGACCACAGGCAGCCGCACTGCAGGAGGAAGAGCACCTTGAGCTTCTCACTGCCAAGGCACAAGAGATGACAAGGACAGCAGCTTCTCCTGTCTTCTCTGAGCAGGCAACAGCAGCAGGGAGAGGGAGCAAGGCAGCTGCCCCAGCCTCTCGCCAAGCCAGCTGGATGTCCATACCCTCAGTGCACAGTGGGCAACAGGGGCAGCAAGCCTGGCAGCACCAGAGACCAAGGAGCGGGTCCAGGAAGACTGGCAAGTCTTCAGCTCCCAAGACCTGTTCTGAGGAGAACACATACAGTGGGACCTGGCCCAAAGCAGGGATGTGGCAATGGCAGCAGCATCCACAGCAGCAGGGGCAGAGAGCAAGGAAGCTGCCCTGCACTGCCCCTGCTGCCTTCCAGCCCCTCACCTGGCCAGCTGCACACCCGTGCACTCAGCAGGCAGAGCTGGCAGCGCTGGAGACCACAGCAGGGGCCTTGGCCAAGAGGGAGAAACAGTGTGGAAATAAAAGGCCAAGAGCTCTTACAGAGGGAAGAAAAAAGTGACCAACCACTGTCTCCTGGAGAAGAAACCAACAACAAAGGGCTGCTGTAGGAGAACTGGAAACACATCAACATCCACACTGCTTGGGTCAAGCCCTTGTACCTGGAGGGAGGTGATTGCCCCATTGTATTCTGTGTTGCTGTCACACCCCAAGCTGGACTCAGGACTCAAGGTGGGGCTACACCTGTTCCTAGAAGTAGATGTGGCACTTAGGGCCATGATTTAGTGATGGACTTCACAGTGTTAGGTTAATCATTGGACTTGATTATCTTAGAGATCTTTTGCAACCCTAAAGATTCTGTGATTCTATAATGGCTGACTGGGGGGAGAACAGGCATGTAGGATAAAATTTCTGAAAAGGGACAAAACTACTGAGAACCAGAAGGCAAATGGCATGTTAGAAGCAACAGAAGCAACTTAAAAACAAAGTCATCAGTTCCAGACTTACATATTTTGTTATTATTTCCCTTTCACAAAGATGTTGTTTGTTTTCTAAAAAAATATTTTCCATTTTGTGATCACATATATTTGTTATGAATAAAGAACCAAGGAGAAACTGCTGCATTTAAATCCAGTCTCAAACTCCAGTTTCAAATCATATTTGTGATTCATTTGTGGATTCTTATACATGAATTTGTAACTGTTTGGTGTCTCATAAGTCCCTTTTATTATCCTGTATGGTATGGCTACCACTGGGAAGATGCACATTGCCTTAAGTGGAATCTGATGAAAAGTGGAGTGACTTCTTACATTCATATCACTGCTGTTCAGTGTGAAAGTTATAGATTATTGTGAACTTGAGGATGATAGGGGAAGCATGGGTCAAAATCAAAACAATAGCACATTTCTGCATCTGCATAATAGATGCAAACATTTACCCTATTAGGCTATATGTAGAAAAAGAAGTGTTTCTTTTGAAATATGAACCATGTGTTTTTAGCCACTACACATTCACCCTAAGGTTGTGAAGAAGCCAGAAAGAAGCACTTCACTAAACATGCCAGGTACAGAGAAGAACTAAGAGGAAGTTCATTCAGAAAAACAACTGAGCAAAACTTTAAAATTGTATCTCGTTTAGTACAATTAGTACAATTTATTTTTTTGTTCACCATCACAACAGTGACTATCTTGTTTGTGATGATTCTTCTTCAGCTGGAGCTTGGCTCTTTAATGCAGAGTAAGCCTGTGAAGCCTGGGTATTATCTTGTCTTCTTGCTGTTAACTTGATATATTTGAAATCCCTTAGCCTCAAAATGAACATTTGAATATACGTTAGGCATATGAATAAAAATCTATAGGAACTGTGATAAAAGAGAAGTCACATTTCTGCCAGGATTTCTTCAAGTTGTTCAGGAATAGAATCACTGAGATTCATTATTTGTGAATATACAATGTAATGATTAAATTAGGGATCTTCTGGGATCCTTAGTTTGGGATGTTTCCCATGGAGACATCCCAAACAGCCTCAAGGCTAACTTTTGCCCATGGAACCATTCTGTATTTTATTTTCAATAAGCAAATGAAGAGCAAGATCCTGAAGGAGCAGAAAGTCACCTACTGCTTTTGTACAGCTTACAGTTTTGCATGGCTTTTGGAAACCTCTCCATACTGCTATGAAAGTTTCAAAAACAATGCAAATAATTTCATGTTCTGCTTATCACCTTGTCTTCATATATGTCAGGACTTTTCCAGCTGAATGTTTCAGATAGGCTTTCTTATCTTAGTTTTTCACTTATATCTTCTATTATATTACAAACCACAAAAATTATGAATATGTGCAAAGATTAATTTTAAAAAGGACATATATATTCAGCATTATCTTTATTTTGTCTCAGGCATCAGAAACTAAGTGAAATTGAGGAGATGCCAACATAAGTCAAGCAGCCTCATATTGAAATATGTTGCGTTGGGGTATCCTTGGGGTCTCAGGCAGAAATATTAGCTTGTATCCAGCAGTGGTATAGCTATGTTATACAGTATTCCAACTGAGCTAATCATCCCAGGAGGAATGCCATAATGATGTGACAAAAATATTTATGATTCTGGAGTTAGCTCAGGCATCTCTTCATCATGCTGCTTTGTAAGATGTAGACATAACCTTCGAAGCTCATGATATGCAGGAAGTCAGATTAGATAGGTGACCTGGAGGCCAGCTTGGGCCCTCAGTTCTATTAATCTATCTACATATCAGAACAAACCATAAACATATTAGAGGAAGCAGTAAAATAGCTCCATTAAACACCACATTAAGGGAACAAATTTCCACACAAGCCCAGGGGAAAAAAAAAAAAAGAAATAAAAGAAAAGGCAAGACATTCAAAGTTTTGAGTTTAGATAAGGTCAGAAAAAGAGGAAAAAGACTTCACAATAACATGTCCATTTCTTTTATGGTTTACAGAGAGGGTGAGTCAATTAAACCGGGGAAAATGCTGCCATGAGGAAAGGGAAAAAAACCCAGAACTTTTTGCAGAACAATTGCATTTTCCTAGGCTTTGTTGCTGCATGTGTTCTGTTCTACTGTATTCCATATGATATCTTATCACCCCAATATTTGAACACCTTCCAATAATGCATTAAGCAACATAAGTAACATCTGCCATATGTTCATTTCACATCTTCTCCTCAGTGGCAGATGCACAAGAAATGCTGTGTCTAGAGTTCATTTCAGTAATAGATTAATGTTGCTGCATGTTTATACTATAGGCAAAAAATAAATGCTGAAGAAATTACTTTTCTAGAAGAAGAAGAAGAAGGTATTAAGCGAGTTCTTCATCTGTAGGTAAAGCATTGTAAGCTATTGGATCAGCTCCTGGAAATGCCTGTTGCTTCACAGACTTTAGCCTTTCTCTAGCTAATGTCATTGCCTCAGGAACAGGAATTTATTAAAGGAAGGCTAGAACTTTAGCTGATAATGCTAATATACTGGTTTGGGGTTATTGAACTCTTTCAAACTTGATGAGTTGTTATCTTTACTGTAGAGAATGGGATGCAGGTTTGAGTCGTTTACAGTAGCCAGTATTACCAGGAGGACAATCTGAAATGTTTTATTCCACTTAGTGTTTCCTAGGCACTTAATGCTTCATGTTGAACTGAAAGGTGATGAGAGTTTGAATAATTTAGGCTAAATCATCATCTGCCAGTATGTGACAGAGTTTGGACAGTGACACTCCAGAAAGCACAGACACATTGTGTAAGTTTTTCATCAAAGAGGAATATAGTAGTAGTCCCAAACCCTGGACTGAATTGACCAATTTTGGATACAAATACCTTCAGACAAATAAGAATTTAAATTTTACCAAGTCTTTTCTTTGCCAGAGCATTGGCCAAGACCAGCAGTCATTCATCTGGTAGCTCATCTAAGTCACTACACTACCAAGGATCAATCATGATAAATATTCCTCTCCCTTTTTAATGTACTGTTCTGCTATTGAATATCACTATTTTTACTTTTCTTTTAGAATAATTTTGTGCATGCAGTCATAATATGTTTGTTTTCAGAGCTTACTGTATTTTTGTCTGAACTTTTTCTTCTTTTGTGCAGACAGAAGTACCTCTGCTAATAACAGTTTCTGCTTGATGTGGATAAGCAGCTCTTTGAAGCCACCTACACAGGCAGACAGGCAGTCTTCAAGAACCTGTCTGTATGAAACTATATGCTCCCCTAAATTTAAGAATAGAACATTTCCCAGCCCTTATTTTCTCTTGCCCTTCAAAAATAAATGGTTCTTTATTTATCTGTGACTCAGGTGGGGTTTTTTTGTTTTCTGTCTCTCTCTCTCTCTCTTTATTTTTTTTTTTTTTTTTAGGTCTGAATCCTGTATTTCTCCCTGATTTATGACAATCCCACCTTTAGGATCTGCTTTCTCCTTCTGTTTGGGTGATTTGTGGAGGAATCTGATGTGGGAAAAGTAGTGGTCCCAGACTGTCCATAGCTAGACCACAGGAAAATAAGACCACTAAAGAACTTAAATTGTGCCATCAATATAAAAGAACGCCACCAAAAAAAACCAGAACCAAACAAAAAAAGCCAACCAACAAACTCAACCAAACTAACTTATGCCACTATAGCACAGGAGATTGCATTAAGCATCACAGATTGAACAGTTAGAGCAGGATCAGAGATGGATGAAAGCAGTCTTCAACACAGCATGGGGGACACCTGATCCGTACTCCCAGAAAGTCTTCTGCAAGGAAATTAATCCAGTCACTTTTTCTGGAATGCCAGTGTCTGATCTCTGCCTTGCTCCCTCTGATCATTCCAGTGGAGATTGGTGTTTCCTCTTCTTTACTGTGAATATTTAGAGCTATGGTTTAACAATCAGAAGATAACCATAAAGGATTGTGAATCAGGCAATACACAACATATTGTGTAACAACAAAAAATTGCACCTCAGGCAAAATACATATATTACATATATTTTAATGTTTTCCTAAATGTATGCTATGTTTGTACACAAAAAGTTCTCTGGTACATTAATGGAATAAAAATGCATGTAGAAAATATTTATTTTTATAGAGGATTCCCCCAAAGAAGTAAAGGAGAGCTACATTCTCTTCAGGAGTGCCCTGGTGCAATAAGCTAACTTCCATTAAACTTAAATTGAGCCCATTCTCTCACTGTGCATTTAAACTCAGGAAACAAGGCAAGTAGGAACACTTTTGCTGGCTTTGAGCAGTGTGCTCAGCATCCAAGATGACAATCACTTGTTAAAACTGAAAAGATTCCCAGATGTTTACTGATCATGGGCTGTTCAGTAGACTCAGTCTATGTGTAGCTCAAGTAAACACAGTAGAGAAGGCTAAATGGTCAGGTTCAGTGATGTTTCCACAGTCAAATGATGAACCTTTGAATGTTTTACATTTAGGTCTGATCCTACCTCACAGTGTTATGGAAAAAAAACAAGCATATAAGAAATAACAGCATTGCTTTTCTTGACAACCAAAAGAACTGAGGTAAAAGAGGATTTATTTAACACTGGGTTGTTTCTTTTTTTTTACTACTGTATTTATCTTTCCTCTTTGTATTTCCTTTCTTCATAATGTTCTAGTACTTGAAGAACAAGTTTCTTTCCCATGGGCTAAAGAACATGGAAATTTAGCAATATGAGCTGAAATCCAGGTGAAAACAATTAAGTAGGTCATCACACTTTCAAAAATGTCCATTTTAATAGAAGATGCTGCCATCTCAGCCCTTTGGAAAAGTCTAATATACAGCTGCTTTACTGTAGACTCAGAAGCCCAAATTTAGATACTCAGCTCTCAATAGCTTCACTAATTTTCCTTTCATGTTTTTGTTTTTATAAGTTTATTGTAGTATGTCTCTTGGTTTTCCAGTTCTTTTGAAAGTATTGGAAAAAATATGATATGACTCCAATACTAATTGTTTTCATCTTGGAATATTACTCATCTTTTCAGAGAAAAGCATCATTTCTAGACAACATTGTGTTCCTTATTTGCACAGTTGTGTGTTGGCTGCATCTTACCCCCATATATACATGCCAAAGATGAGTAGCTGTATGCACCCAAATGTATTATTTGTTTATAGTATGCATGCAAATTGTACAAAGTAAATGTACTGAATGAGTGTATTTAAGTCCTTTTCTTCTAATCTTGTATTTTCCTTAAAACATGGATATTCCTTCCTCAGTGTTCTTCTGTCCAAGATTTTGAGAGTTCACAGCTAAATAGATAAGTAGAAAAATGTTCTAGGGTCCTTGATTTGCTGTCTATGAATTTTTGTAAGTGAAATCTCCATTTTTATCATCTTTCTTATCTTCCCTCTAGTTAGGAGGAAGAATTTCAGATACTTTCAATAAAGGAAATTCTAAGTTTTATATGCATTGCAAGAAAGCATAACTGCTTGGTTTCATATTTTGGTTTCTATCTGATTTTGTTAAACAGAGAAAATTCACATTTTTGTCTCTATGAGGAGTTGAATTATTTGCTACTCATTTATTTAGGTCAACCTTTTTAAAAAGGACAAAGATATCCAAGATCAGAATCAGAATGTGTTATGTCTGTGTACCCAATAAAGCTGTTGATCTTCTTACTCCACTCTTCTGAGAAGAATCCATAGCTGGAAATGAAAGAGCAGAAGGAAAACAAAGGCCAAGAATAGCAGACCTCCCACTGGGATCACAGTCTTTTTCTCGTTCTTTCCATTACAATGACTTGGAATGGCAACAGAGCCCATGATGTATCATTACTTGTGACTGAAGAGTCCTTGCAAAGATGGTCAAAGACACTTTTGCTATTAGAAATAATCATTCATTTTGTAGATGAACAATATAGTGCTACTAAAATGTCCTTTAACTTTTAATTAATATTTCTAAGTGAAAGACTTCTTTGTATAAACACTACTGATGAAAATTAAATTCCAGTTTTGAAACTGTATTTCCTAAATTGACTGTCTGATGTATTGTCTTTAAGGCAGTGTTAGGGCCATATAATGACTAATAAGAACAACCTGCCATGTAGAAACTGACAACAATAGTATTTTTCTTAGATGTATTGTGATCCACTGTCTAGTGGTAGTCACTGAAAGTGATATTTCTGCAAACATTGAGTGTTCTGAAGGATGTTTGTGTTTATAACCTGTTCAGATGTACACTAAAACAGAGACCTTCTCTCTTTAATGAAAACCAATCACTTATTAATATTTCTTATATATAACTTCGAAAAGTACTATTTTGCAGACTCTGAATAATAACAAAGTAGTTCTTGACAATATAGTGAAAAAGCCAATACAAGAATGAAAAACAGCTTTCAAAGCCTTTTCAAGAGTTACCATCTGAAAAAGTAACACCTGGCATGGAACAGGGCCTGTCATGTTGTCAGATGCTCCAGACTCTACAAGAACATGTCCTGCCTCCTCCCAGTTGTGATACCAGATTCTAAAAGAAATCATGGGTAAGTTGAGTCAAGAACAGATTTTCTTTCCATATCCACCCAAAAGGACAATTGATCATTTGTGGAGTCCTCAGGCTGTAGTGACCCAAGGTTACAGTGCTGTTGATCAGCTGGTTTCCTCTGGGACAGAAAGATTTTGCTTTATATTAGAGATGACAGTCTGCTCATTTCTTGTTATCCTCTTGTGTAAGGCCCTTCATCCTAAGGCATGCTGATCAAAATCATGTTCTCAAGTAATGCTGGCATTTCTTTCCAAATAATCTTTAGAAAACACTGTAAAGTCTGCTTAGTTATACTACATCCCAAATGTTGCTTTATAGGTGATTTACATATTTAATGATCTGCAAAGTGATTTTTTAAAAATTAGTGATAATCATATTACTGGTCTGTGTAATATCCATAGTGTACTTTGTGTTACATGAGAGATGACTCAGTCATAGTGAAGTCTAAATTTTAACTTTTGCTGTGTCCCCTACTTTTGTCCCACAAGTATGAGGTTGCTTTATTACATGCCTCTTTCTTCTGTGTTCTTCAACCTTTTGTATTTAAATACAAAGTCTTAAATGTTAAACCTGAAATGTAAAAACATTTTTACAGAGGAGATCCATTACATGAGAAAATGGTCTAATTAAGGGCAAGGTGTGACTTCTTATTTCATGAATGTGAGGTCTGTAGGCTAGCAAGCTAATATTCCTACTGGAAAAAGTGACTGCCAGATGGCAATCTAGAGGGTAACACAGAATCTGGACCCAGTTTCCATGTAGACTTAACAAGAGAATTAGTAAGACATTCCATATGAATGTTTCCAACTGCTTTTAGCCAAGTCCCACTGATGCTGGCTTTTCTTCATCTATGCCACTGGGTAATTACCTCCTAATTTCTGCTGCTGACTCCTCTCTCCAGCTGCAGCACAGCTCATTAGCTTGGGTTCTGTTACACTACCTCTCTGTCTGACTGTCAGTGCCATAGATTATAAATCATTTGAGGTCATGACTGGTATTTTGTATGTTTTTTGTCAGGCAAACCAAACACGACCACCAAACATTGGTATTAGATCATATTTATTACTTTCATAAGACTATAAATGAATTATTCATTGTAGTATTTAATCTGGATATATATTAAAAGGAAAGTTTGAGTAATTACGTCCTTATTTGACAGACACACCACATAAAGAAAGTGTATTTTAAGTCTAGTACATACAGGAGTCAGAAAAGCGTAAGCGTCATTGACGACTCACGACACAGCTTCTATGAAAGATGGAATCCAGAAACAGAATCTGCATTGGAAATTGACAAAGTGACCCACCAAAAGGGGTCAAACCAGTTCAGTCCCAGAGAGAGGAGCATATCCTAGTAATTTTCCCAATAATCAGACTTTCCATAGCAAATTTGACAAACAAATGTACCTAGTGTTAAATGCCAACATGGAAACTTCAGTTAGATGCAGCTAATGGAAAACTATTTTGCAGGCCTTTCAGCAAGAGTTGAGTAAAAGGTCGGGATGTTTCTTCGCTGAAGTAGGTTTGTCAAAATTAGTGACTTTTCTTTTTAATTCTATATGCTTTCAAAAGAGTTACAAAAATGCAAAGAAGTCCTGCAGCAGAGAAAGAAGCTTTAAAAAAGTTAAGAGAATTCAGTTTAAATCTTCCTTTCAACTGTTTTGACCACTAAAATGCTCTCTCTCTGTCTGTAAAATGTAAAGCTGCTTCAGATGCAAAACATTCACAGCATCAGCAACACAGTAAGACAAGTGAGACATGTTCTTCCCCAATGGCATTGTCCTGGGTAATTATATTTCAAAGATCCAATTCTAGGGTGAAAGACAAAAGATTGCCTTTGTCAGAGGATACTGGAATATTTCAAAAGCAAAGGAAAAAATACCTTGACAGACTAGATCAAAATGCCATGCTTTGCCTTCCTTAAACGCCTTTTATCAGATGGATTGATGTGTTACAACCATTCGAGAAGACAGACCAGTCCACGTGACAGAAACAAAACATCTGAGTGAATCTGGTTTGATTTCAACAGCAAAGGGAAGTGTTTATTTCCCTTGTCAGTTGGCTGACAGAGTTAGACAAATATTGGCATATGGATTATTTTAAATGAACTTCATTAAAACAAAAATGGATTGAGAAAATTAATAAGAGCAGAATGGAGGGTGGCCTTTTTGTCAGTTGAGTCTTCCTCTCCCCCCGCCATACCCTCAAGCAACCACGACTTACATGATGCGGGCTTTTTCTTAAAGTTTGCTGATTAAAATTAAGCTAGTAACTCTTTCCACTGGCCCTTTCCAGACTGCACTGTCACTTGTGTTTTTGTTTGCATTGCAATGTTGATCAGATTAAAAGTCATAAAGCCCAGAATGATTTGTCTAGATTTTCCCATGTCTGCAAAATTATAGAGCTAAATATCAGTACTTTTAGCCTACAGCCCTACTGATACACACAGGGTGGTCTATGGAGGAAAAATTCCTTTTTAATAATGCAGCTGTCAGTCTCAGCCAGGGCCTTCATTAATAACAGAAATGACAGATGTATGCCACTGACAGGTTACTTCTTGGTCACTTCCTCTATCTCATCTAGCAAATAATCTCACACCACGAATAATAATCATCAAATAATATTTCTAAATCTGTTGCATTTCTAATGTACAGACATTTCCTACTAATTTTTTTCCTGTTATTTTTCAAAATAATTTATAGCAAAGGCTATGTTTTATAAAAACAGTTTACCCTAAAAAACCCCACTCCTTACATGTTGCCTGTAAATGTCAACATGATTGTCAGTACTGTGTAATAGATGAGAAATTGCCATAGAAATCCAGTTACAGAATGTCAAATTCAGGGCAGATGATGTTCTTGAAGCACAAGATAATTTAGAAATGATAACTTAAAATGTGAAAACTCATCTACAGTCTATTTACCACCTTATTAATTGTGTGACATTTTTCATGCATCCACTCATTTTATCCCAGGAAAATCTATCACATTCTGGGGAATAGGACCAATTTAATTTGCTAACTATCTCATGATTGTGACAAAGCTCAGATTTGTTCTAAACATTAAAATACAGATAACAGAAAGAACTGCTTATATAACAAACAATGTCGATGATGCTGACTTGAAATTTAAGTTAAATGAAAGCAATAAAAAGACAGAAAATCTTATAAAACAAGGGAAGCTTTTCTACTTTCTTCTTCCCAAACATTAAATTTTTGATAATACATATTGTACTCACTGGTGTAGAAATTTACATCCCTCCATCTGTAAACAAGAAAGATGTATCTTCTTTTCCTAGCAGAAGCAAATGGAAAAGAATGGAATAGCTGCCCATTTATTTTCATTTGACTATTGGACAGAGACTTGTGCAGGTCATGAACACGTGTTGAAACATGCATCAATTTGTCATGGAACATACTGTAAGATTTAAACACAATCTTACTAAAGAAGGAATTAAGAAAGTTAATTTTCTGTAAGGTCTAAATATAATTTTTCATTTGAAAATCATGCTTAGTTTAAATGTTTCCTCTAGTCAAACATATGCAGCAAATCCTGTATGGAGGAGCTGAGGAGTATTTGAAGAACATCCAAAGCACAAGAGTACCTAACATGAGACAGAATTGAGCAATCACAGAGTCTCCCTTTGCCTCTGGGATAGGAGAGTGATTTTCAATGCAAAAATACTTCAATGGAGTCCTGAATTCCCAACACATATCAAAAAGTTTACACATATTTTGTTTGGCCCACTTTTGTTGAACTCCCAGTGCAAATAGAAAAGGTGGCTCAGACTGTGTTTGCATCATTAATGTCAGGGTTTGTTCCCTTTGGTTTTCCCTGAATATAATAAAGATGTTAGTGGTGAGATCAGGGGGAGGATGGGGGAGAAATACAAGTTGCTGCAAGTAACATGGCCACTAAAAGAAAATTTAGTCTGTGTCCCAAAGCTAACCCACCAAAAAATGCAAAAGGGTGAGGAGGGAGAAAAGGCAGTACAAACATCATTTAACCCGCAAGTTCTGATTTTTTTTTCTGTTCTACATGCTTTCTAACAGTTAACATTTGATGTAGTGAGGTGTATTAGTACATAATGGTTAGGATACCATTTTTTACCATGTATTTCAGAAAGCCATATTAAAGAACATCGGCATCACAGGGGTTGCTACATAGTTGGAAGGGAAAAGAAAAGTGATTGAGGGGAAGACACACATAAGAAGAAGGGAAAGATTTACCCATGTTATACAGCTCTGAAGAAACTTCAGCCTTCTTTACTGGCAATCTACTGGTCTACCTGCTGACTGAAGTCAAATCTCATTAACAAAAACTACATTTTTATACTCTTATAGATGTGCAACCCGAAGTTTCTATGTAAATGTTATTTATGGAAGTATGCTTATGAAGTGTGACTCCTTTTCAAAAAGAGAAAAAAAAAAAAAAAGAAAGAAAAAAACAAAGAAAGAAAAAGAAAAATAAGCCTTAAAGAATGTCTGTGGGACAGAGGAACAGTGTTGATCCTATGAGCCAAATGCAGATCTCTATCTCCAGCACAACTAAGGAGCACTCTGACAACAACTCGGAAAGCTCTCCTCCATTATTAGGATGTAGAGAAAAAGACTGGCTAGAGAATGAGGAAGAGTCAGCTCAGGGGATGGATTAAATGGAAGTCTTCTGTGGCCTCCAAACCAATTAACTGTAAAGTTTACTGTAGAACATTTTAGATGCTTACTTTCTGGCATCAGGGTTGTATTTAGAGGCTAGGGAATCATATCTTTAGCTGTTATTAGAGTTACAGAAAGATTTTGGTTCAAACACAGAATAAGTCCAGAGTAATTAGCAACAGATTGACTGAAATAGTCAATAAATATTGTTTCATCTAACTTTTCATACTGCAACAAAGAAAGAATTTTCCCCTAGAGAAATGTCATTGAAGGTTTCATTCTCATATAAAATAAGCTTTTATTACTCATCTAATTTAAGAAGCATTTAAAAAAAAATAAGAAAAAGCACAAATGTAATCATCCTCTTATAAGCTATGAGTATCACATAATTATGCTTTGCTTCCACATTATTACATATGGAAACTATCAATTCAATAGAAAACTCTTTCCCTGAAAAATTTAAAGTAATCATCCCAGTGCTTTCATATTGCTTATATGTTCATAATTCTATATAAGATCTTTTATTTTCAAGATAAAACTCACCAGGTTATCTGAAGATATTTTACTCTGCCTTGTGAAGGAGTTTGTTTTTCACATGTATCATAGCATATCAAAGCTTGTGATATGACTTTTAATTTATTTTACTCTCTCCTTTATGTTTGATGCTAATGACCTCTGGATTTTTTTAAATGCACAGAATTTTTAACTATCCCATTAAGTCATGATGAAGTTTACAATAGCTGAGACATCTGGCCTGGATGTGATATATATGAAAGGTAGTCACCTCACAAATCAGCAGTCTGTGGTGCTTGAGAGAGATTAGTCAGGAGGGTTACTTTAAAGCTTCCTTGGATAAAGAGATCAGACACATCTCCCAGATGTAAAATGGCTGTGTCTCTTCTGGAGAATATATTGAAAGGTGACTATGAAGGAGAACTGGGTGGCCCAGGAGGTATGGTAGTAGACTGTGGATCTATTAATCTCCAAGGCATTTTTTGGAAACTACTGATGGCCTGTAAGATATTATGCAAAGCCAATGAAACAGTAATTGTTAAATACACTGTTGAGTCATACTGCATTTGTGGAGGCTCTTACCATAGCTGTTAACCTTAGAAGCCAGGAATAACATACATTAGAAATTACAAAGTGCAGTGTCCAGCACTTGTTGCAAATTGCTGGAGTTAGATCCTGGTGGGATTTTGTAGCCCTGTTTTCCCTGACAATTTTACTAAAATTGAGCATAGCAAAAAAGGGAGGAAGCATCCATGCATGGCATTTGTACATCACCTCCTCCTTCAGCAGAACAAAAATTGGCTTCATGGGATCGAGAAAGCAGCACAGTAGCAACAGTCACTTGTTCAAAAATACAAGAAGGGCAGGTGTCCCGATTTATTTTCAGCATTTGTTCCGGAAGTGTGGGGATGCACCTCAGCCTGGAGGGTTTAAATAGTTAAATTACCAGAAGAGTGCAACAGTTATGGAGCCAGGAAGTAGTTTAGATAAGTAATGGCTACTGAAGCTACAGGAATTGCAGGGGGAGGAGACCATTTTTGCTGACAGCGCTTTGAGTGGGGGAGCTGATCCTGGGTAGTTGATGTATTTTGCTCTACACAGCCAAACCCAGGTTTAAAACAAAAACAAACTCCAGAACTAAGGAAAGATTGGAGTTTAAAAGTGATCAGTCCTTCTAGATCTCTTAGCTGTTCATTAAAAGAATCTTGCATTTGTGTGTGTTTTTTGGTGCTAGCCCACTTAAGTAGCTGGAGACAGGGCTGTGCTCATGCTGCCTTTGTAGCTCTGCGCTCATTTCTCCAGGATGTGGGTTTGAATGCACTCAAGCTACTGCCAGGTAGTCCCAAGCCTCCTGTCTTCCAGATTAGTGTACTGAACAGCATTTTAGATGATCATGTAAAAGTAATAGTCGACAAAAGCCCTTTTAAAATGAATTATTCCTGCTCATATAGGTATCTAGATTAGGTAGTAACTTGACAATAATGGCAGCATCTAAAATCTAAATTTTTCATATTTAGGCTTGACAGAGGCGTGGGAGTTGCCTCCTACCGACATACCCCTGCACTGAGTGTTTCTCAATGACTTCATACTCTGTGTGAGGTTTTTGAGGAACCTTTTTCAGTGGTGTCTATATTGACATACTGTGTATATAAGATGCCATCTATTTTCTTATCTTTAAAGTGGGCTGGTGTCTGACATTGGAGAATATGTCCTTAGTTTCGGAAAAGCACAGAGTGTTGAGGTGCTGGACCATGTGCCAGGAGTTATGGAATCTGCAGGGTTCTCTGAAGCCGAGACACATCCCTGTATTAAAGAATCACTGAATATCACATAATTTCAAGAATACAGACATATTAAATGTTGAGGCTATACTTCCACAGTTCCCAAAGCAGGTGATATTTATAGAGCTTTGCTCTGCCTGTGTCTGTGCTGTGAATAGCCTTACAAAACAGGACCAGTCATTCTAGTGCATTTTATAAGCATTTTTTATATGGATCTTACTTTATTGCCAGATTTAATTAATTTTTAAAGGGAATATAGGGCAAATGGGTTAGATACTCAATTAGCTGGAGAAAACATTGTTACGGGAATAATGAAATAACTGTAAGGACGAAGGGGGAAAGGGAATGAGGCAGAATAAACATGCTTTCTCCATAATTTTTCTATTGTTTTGATGAAACTGAAACTGATCCACAGGGCTAATGTCCCTGCAGCCATTTTGGACTTTTTTATGTCTTCTTTCTCTCTATAAAACTGGAGCCAGAGATCTTCAGGGAATGGAATTATCATACACTTGGTGGTTTTGCCTCAATCTCCAACTATTTTGGAAATGAACACATGTTTATATCTCAGAAATAACTGAAGAGCCTCTAGTATTTATTAATTGGCTATTTACTCTGAAGGCCATTTATCTTCTTATTAAAATGAAATCAAATCAACTGTTGCTGTTGGCAGCTCAGTGTGGAATAATGCAGTTTTAAGATAAATGAAAGGCCCTCAGAGTATGAAAGATGTGGTTAGAGAAAGCAAAACAGAAGCCTTGAGACCCTTTCCTTGGAAAAAGTGTCACAGTAGTTTAAGGTCACTTTGTGTAGCTGTGTAACAATATCATTCATTATTCCACCTCTAATCCTACCAAGTTTTTGTAACAAGACAATCTGAGTAACTTTAACTGATGATACATTTCTACAAGTTGGGGGGTATGTTTATGCTGTATGAGCCATCAAACAAGGTTGTCTGAGATGAATCTGTTTAATGATATTCTGTTCCACAGACTCAGTCTCTGATATGGCCCAGTTTGGCTTTCTTTCTGTCACAGAAGGATTGAGACTAGCAGTGGGTAGTTTGGGTTTACTGTGTAAGTGGAGCTGACTGCCAGTACGTTTGTATTTGAAGCTTGCCCAGACAGATTCCAACTGATACGGAAAGCAAAAGTAACTATGGAGAGTTTCATGTGTAGAAGCCAATTTTACAGATTTTGGTTTTGGAGGTTTTTACTTGATTACTTGAACATCATAATAAAGGATCATCCAACTCTCAGCTATATTCATTTGTCAAGAATAATAAGTGTAATCAAGTATGGCTTTTGATTGCACACACTAGTCACTCAAAAGACCATATTAAAAAAATACAGGGAATGAAAAAATATATTACAGGAGATAAAGAGCAAATGGAGGGAACACTGAAATTTTTCAGAGACCAGACAGCATGATGTGGAATGAAAAAGGCTGTCCAGATGCTGCCTCTTCAAGAAACCAGTTTTCCTTTTTGATTCTGCTAGCTTCTTTGCATTTAAATTGTGGGTTATGACTCAAAAAATGTGTCTGGACTGATCCGTACCATTGTGTCATTCACCTCTCTTTGGAAAAAAAAAAAAAAAATCAATCAAGATGTCATGATTTTTCTGCTAATAATGACATTATTTCTAGCTGGCCTCTTTTTACTGCAGTCTTTGGCCAGGCTGCATTCTTTCAGGCTGCAAACACTCAGCTTATATGAGTTATACAAGTTGAGTTTATGCAAGCAGTGTTGATTAAAGATTTTCCCTGGCCTAAAGGGTTGCTTAAAGGGTATGGTAAATATTTGGCATTACAATATCAAGCCTGAGATCCTGAGTAATTTATGACAAAACACCTGCACAAATGAGCTGAAAGAAACTGAGCATGCTGAATTATTCCATGGGTTACTAAACTCAAATAGCTTCATATGGCCACACAAGAAAGTTGAGAGGCTAAAAATATAATTACTTTCAGTCATTGTGAGGCATGAAAAATAGGTCTGTTGTGTGGTTTGGGGTTTTATTTTTAATACGAAATCACAAGTCTGTCTGAAAGAGGATACTTTGTTTTGATTTTCTATTCCTAAATTTCTCCAAGTGAAATGACTGTACTCTATATAAAATTTGATTTAAAATAGTTGTATCAAATAAACATAATGAAGTACACATTCATACCCTTCTATAGGAATGGACAACCACGCAATTGTTCCCCCTCCCTCACTCACACTTCCCATTGCCTTACACCCAGGGACACACCTGCCAGGTAAAACTCAGTGAGCAAAACTGTATTCCTTAGCTGCTGCTAGGGTCTCTGCTCTAGACACTGGAAAGAAAGAGACCTGTGATGTGGAAAGTAGAGAAAATTGCGATATTGTCAAAAAAAAAAAAGCTAATTTGTGAACTCAAAGTGCACATGTTGAACATGTTCATCGTTTTGAATTCTTTAGCTAGTGGAACTGGTTTTCTTTTCCTCCGTAAACAAAAGCTTTCAAATTTTAATTTAACACTTATTTTACAGGGGTTAAAGTAAAATGGGAGAGCCAGCTGCTTGTGACTTTCATAGAATTAGTTAATACCCAAGTGCCTGAAGCTCAGCAATGATGTCATGTTCTTTTCACCTTTTTTGATCAAGTTTTGTGTTTATACAGTATCAAACCAGAAGAAAGAGAAGGATTAGCACAAGACATGGAAAGACTGCAGCCTCCAATATCTGAATCAGAAACATCTATTGGTAAACCTCTACACTACATAAATCCATGGAGACCCACTTTTCAATGGAAACAGATAAACTTCGTTGCGATTCCTGGGAAGCATAGTTACACAGCTGCCTGTGCAATGAGAGGTAAATCTGATTCAAAGAAAGGAGAGATGGGGAGTAATAATCAGTTAAATAAGTGACTATCTTATATTTTTTCCACAATTCTAGTTCATTTGCTCAGAGCATTCCATGTTATTAATTTCTATTTGCCATTATGAGTTAGGTCTGCTGGTATAAGTAAAATAAGGGATTCCTCCTGTCTGCCCTGGAACAACAGTGTGTCACTCTACAGATGCTGTCAGATGAAAGAGCAGTCCCCTCAAACCATGTACGTTTGATCAGGCTGTCAATGCCCGAAGACAGAGAAGACCCTTGTGCCCGACTGGCCGGTCTGTAACCTGTTATGGGGACCCCACTAAACAGCCAGATGTATCAGAGGGGGTTCAGGGCCATGCACTGACAGCATACCAGAGTCAAATCCTTTACATCAGTTTAGAAACAGAGACCCCTTTCTGGATTTCTCCACTTTTAGTTGGCATATTATCAGTTTTGTCAGGTACTTGATTCACTGTCAGTGACTGCTAGAGGCCTTGAAGGGCTCACACTAAACACTTTATAGAATAACACATTTTGTTAACAAACTCAGTGATAATAGTAAACTGTGATAGATTAAATTGAGAGATTGATGTTGATAGTATACTGACTGGCAAAAATTAATTTAAAGCAATATACAGACAAGTTCTAATGCCCAGTGAAAGACAGCTCAAGATAATTATTTAGCATGCATAGAATAAGGTTCTTACCCTATAAATGTCCCTGTGGAGAGAGAAGACAAGACAGGTACAGCTTGTCAAGAAAGCCAGAAGTTACAACACAGTCTCCTCTGACCTCCCTTCCCATTTAAGCCATATATATATTATTTTCTTCGAGGGAGGGGAAGGTAAAGTTACAGTTGATGTAATTTCATGTTTAAGTGGATTTTGACTGACTTTAGTCATTAGTATCTGTAGAAGCATGAAAATTAATATGTATTTTCAAGTTAATGAAGCAAAGCTCAGCTTTCATTCACCACCTGGCACATTCCTTTGGCTTTGCTCCCGTTAGGTACATTGTTTTCAACAGAGCATGATCACAACCCCATTGTGTTGCTCCATTCCCTGTGTCACATGTGCATTGATTTCAACAGAGCATGACCACAGTAGCTCCATGCCACTCCATCCTTTGTTTCATGTCCCCCTTAGAGCAGTACACCAAGCTTCCTTGGTGTTCCTGCTTCAAAGGCGTGCAGACAGTTTGTCCCTGGTGAACTATAGCCAATGTATACACTCCTTCTTGCTGAACTTTGCTTTTCAGTATTTTCCAAATAGTTGCAAGACTTTAATTTTCCTCATCCCTTCTCATTGTTTCAGCAAATGTGGATTAGTAGGCCGTGGAAGATTGGCAGTGCTCGTTAAGAACTGTGTGGTTGTTGGGAACATATATAAAATTATGTGCTGAAAATGGATGATGGAAGGTAAGAAATCACTGGTGCACCTAAGGCATAAGGAGTTGCTCTGAGAAAGGAGTAGCTTTCTTTTGGTTTGGCTCTATGAAAAGAAGGCAGGAACAGATGTCCAAAATACTCTAGCCCTTTGAAGTGGAGGTTTTCTAGACAAAAAAAATAAAAAAGGTTGTTACTGTCTGTTGGTCCTAGAGATAGTCTTTTTACACAGATGGACCCCAAATGAGAAGGCAATGTTTGACGGACTGGCTCCAAAATCCAAAGAGTGTATTTAAAGGTGTATGTATACAAAGCATATGCATGCACATAGAAGTACATTCATATAACATGTTTCCACCTGGGCTTCACAGTCTGAGTGATGCTTTACTGAAGGCAACTCATGCTTTGCTAATGATGGTCTGCATTTGAAGATGTATTTTGTGTGCACTAAATACACTGGGCATTTTGTATGAATGTATGGATGAATGCAGATTGTAGGAATGACTTCTAAATTTCTGAACCTGAACATAATAATTTGGCCCATTATTAGTAGACCTGACCCAGTAATACTGAAGGAAAAGCAGATCTCTATATGATGTAATAAACTTCTGATTATTACATGGAAACATTTCTTCCTTTGCTTTTAAACAGCTGTGGGAAGCAGAATATCAGTTCCTGGAGATTGCTGTCTCCAGGAGCCAACAGATCACTCTCTTTTGCCCAATCACTGATAGCACTGGATCCTACAATCCATTAAACTACTCATGCCAGGGAGAGATAGCATCAGCCATTGTCTAAATTCTGCCAGTGCCCCCTAAATCTGATTAGGTGAGAAACAGACAAATCAGCAAGCAATCCATGCTTAGCACTACAGAGGAAGGCAGAAAGTCTTGCCTGGCAATTAATTCCTTCACAGTTGCAAAACTAGAAATGTAACTTTGAATATGTTGAACAGGTGTGCCAGGCAAAGAATTCCTCACATTGCCTGAGACTAGTTATCAACTAAGTACTGAAGAAAATGGAAAAAACTTATTATTATGTAATCACTTTTAAAAAACACTAGAGGAAATATATCTACTCTAATCTTACTAGTTAATGAACTGATACCTTAAAGGCTGAGACTTCACTAACTTACAGTTTTCAGGCTCCCTTCATCAAAAAAGGGTTAAAGTGTGGAGTTCAATGAAGCTAAGCACAAACATGACTGTGCAGACCAACTGCTCACACTCCTGAGCCACAAAACTTCTCAAAAAAAGTAATATAAACATGTTAAAGGAAGATTTATATAATAATAAAAACTCCATGAACTGGTGACTTTATCCATTCTCCTTTTATTCCAACTTAAGCTATTTTCACTGTCTTTCATATTCCAGCTAAATTAAAATCTTACTCAGTATCCTACTGATCTGACTATGACTTTTTTTCAGCCAGAATGAACAAACCAACCTTCTGGAAACAGATGTGCAAAGACCTATGCACAGAATTCAGATAATCCCTTAACTGTATCTTTGTTGATCTAAATATAACAAGTATCATCATAATGGCTGTTTTCTAGTTTGCTTAACATTGATTTTTATGTTGTTCTTTTTTTTTTCCCTCACAACTTTAACATTTTTATATTTAAATTAGAGTACAAGGTCTAGAAATGGCACTAATGTCCTAATTTTGATTGTATCAATACCGTGGCAAGAATTCCTGCTTCTATTGCACATTTTTTCTCTTTAAGTAACCAGATATCAATGAAATGACATTCTCATCTATGACAGTACAAGACTTGTCCAAATCAGTTGTTTTTACATCAGATTCTCATTCTTTGTAGATATAAATTGGGGACTTCACGTATGTTGTTAAATACTGGTATATAGTTAGAAACAATTCAAAAATCTGTTTCATTTGAAATCAGTTTCCCAAACAATTATATATCAGATTCACTCAGTTCTTCTGCCCAGAAAATGAATTATTCAAAAACACTCTGCAATTTTGAAAATTTTGGCCAATGAAAATTTTTGCCTTTCATCTCAGGTTTTGCACCAAAATACTTAGATTAGATGAAAAAAGAAAGGTTATGCATTAAAAAACCCTTTTAAAATATCTGAGAGAAGGACAGAAACCAGACCTAAAGTTCAGTGGGGCCATTTTTTCCCCATTATTTCATGTCTTTGACCTAATTTTGAGTAGGAATCCCACTGAATGGGAGTACCCCTCATCTGCCAGCACTTAATCTCTGGTGTCTCACCTTCCCTTAATACCTGCTCATGGAAGAATGTTCCAAAATGTGGGAGGAGGGAGAGAAACAAAAAGCCCAAGGTTTGCTCCCTCATAAGTCTCAAATTAAAATCATGGTTGTAGCCATCCATCTCAAACTTCATTCTCCAGTCTTTGGTGAAGCAAAGACTTTGCTCATTTTAAAAATAGAGGAATTGGTTCTAATTGAACTTGACTTTTTTGTTTTATCTCCTTACTCTTTTGTTGCTAGTATCTCTTTGGACCACCCAACATAACTCAGCTATCTTTCCTTGGCATTCATGCACTCAGAATCCTTGCAAATGTCGTCCCAATTAGTCATTGCTTGGCCCAGCTACAACTGGCATAGTGAGGTTTTTGGAGTATATTTTCAATTTGCAGTCTGTTCCTTTTGGCTCTTGGACATGAGACCAAAGACAGGATATCATACACTAAATCAGTATAATAATTAGCTTGATATATGCTTGTTAATTAGTATAATTGTAATTGGCAAAAAACTCTAATGTTTTCATGACACAGGGGTTAATGATATACATAAATTATGGTGACGCTGTCCCATTAGTTGGAGTCCCAAAGCCATCTCAGTGGAGGGCACATATAGCAGAGCAATAATTCTCCCAATGGTCTAGCTCTATGGTGGAGTTCTAGGATCTCAGTAACTTGCAAGAGCCTGGGTGGCCCAAAGTCACCATTTGGGTGGCCCATGGAGCAGAATTTCACTGCTCTGAGTAGTCATGGTGTGTTTAGACTGACAGTGCAAATGAACACAAAAGTCCATCACCCCCTAGGTGGGAGCAAGGCACAGAAGATTGGGATAGCATGCAGCTGAAGGCGCACTGCTCCTCCAGGATTTAAAAACTTCCAATTTAGTACATTGTCTACTTCTAATCCTGAACGCAGATGGCGTCAGAAATAGTTGTGCTTAAATTAGAACCAAGACAAGATGTACAAGCTGAGTTAAGGCTCCTGCAGTCATCCTCCATTCAGGGTTGCGGACAGACAGAACTAAATGCATGTGGTTCTATTTCTGCCTTTTCCCTTTGCTGGCTGAAACCCATATGTGAATCACAGTGTGCTTGAGATGTTCTGCTATTATATATCATTGTTCAAAGTGCCATGTGTGCACTTACTTCATTTAAATCTCTGTGTTCCTTAAGGCATAGCTCATTTAAAGCTGAGAGAGATAAGATCCTCCTAAATGTGATCTGTTCGTGTATTCTCAGATGGACTGGCAGATATGGTAAGCATTTTGATCTGAAGTCTAGCTCAGGCTTCTGGAAGCCAAGTAGATGATTTGCAAGTTATCAGTGCAATTTGGATCAGATTCTTCCTGAAAGAGAAATGTGCTGCGTTGGTTACCGGTGGTACTAAAGAACAGAGATGTGTTTCTAAAAGGATCAAGCAATGAGAAATCAGAACTGGTGTTTTTTGCTGAATGGAAATAAGATAACAGGAGATCACATGGATAGCAAGAAGCTAGTTTTTCCTAAGTAAGTGGTATAATCTGAATATATATGAAAATATTTGGCTTAACCTAAGCTTGAAAAGTACAGAGCTCTCTGACCTTGTAAAAAAGCAAAATATTTCTGGCCGTTTTTATATTTTTCAGTTGCTGTTGAAAGTAGGAGTGTGTTATTATAAATATGCTCAATTCCTTCCTTCGTGTCCTACATATTCAGCATTTTCCAGGAAATGTGGGTTCTCTTGATTTATGAAATTCAAGGCTCCACAGACAATCTCTTTGCTTGGAGAGGACCATTTGGTTCCCTTGGTAACACACGTATCTCCAGAGGACAAAAATCAGTGAAAGATTAAAACTGAGAAGCATCACTTATATGTCAGGAACTTTCCCCTGAGGTTACTACAGAACAAACCGAGCTGTATGCTAGATTTTTTTGTTGTTTTTACTGTACTGTTTTTCAAAAGCTGTGAATTTTCAGCATAATTGTGTGTGGTATAGTTCTCATCACAGCAACCCAAAAGATCTGTTAAAAAAAGAAAAGAAAACCAACTAGGCTATGTACTTAAAATTGGGTTCCTATGACTGTGTGGGGTCTTTGAAGTGTTTTTAAAATGGCAAAATGGCAACATAACTGTGTTTCTATGACTGTATATAGGCATTGGCTCCAATTCACAAATCCCAAATTCCAACCAATTCTCAGTGCCTGGTGTTTTCTATTGGCAGGACACTTCCTGCACCCTACAGCCAAGCAACAGGAAATATTACGGCTTGGATGGATTTAAGATGCCTAAATCTGGAATCAGCTTTTGTTGAAATTCTTGACCCTGCCTTTCAGTCTCAGGTGTGAACCAGAAAACCATTAAATTCTGTTCCTACCACTCCTGCCTTCTATCTCCTCTTCCTCTTTCAGCATACAACTTAGTTGCTTTAGTGGAAGAACAGCAGGCTGGAAGACAGTGATTGATATAACAGCACATATGAATGGTGGTCAAGAACATAATAATAACTATGCTGCTGCTATCAAGAGACTGAGCCAATTAAAAGCCATATTTTAATATAAACTTTTGCCAGGACTGTATTTGCTTTATTGAAGTTTCTAACAAGTCTTTAATGTTGTTACAACAGGATATTACTTTTTTTCCAGATAAAATATAAATGTTCTGCTAAAAAAGGAGTAAAAATTGTGCTATAAGGTTATGTGTTAAACAACTTCTGCATACTTCCAAGCACTGTAACTTAATCTTAGCATAGTAGGGGCACAGGTTTGCTATGGTGCAAGATGTGAAATGTTTATATAAACCACAGTTAAAAGAATTTCTAGGCTCAGTTCAAGAGTTTACACTTTCAAAGTCATTCCACCAGGGCATTCATCATGATCACACAATTGCTTTGTCTGAGTTCTTTAATTCTTTCACCCCTCTGAAACTGTGTATTTAAAAACCTATCACAGGATTCCTAAACAGACAAGGTCAGCTAGGTGTTGTAATCACATCTCTTCACTAAAAAAGCCATATGTAATCAACTGAGCTTTGGCTCCAAACTGTTGTAAATTACCAACTCATATGAGTATTACTGGGAAGAGACCTGGGGAAAATGTCTGTAGTATCCACTATCTGTGTAATAAACAGAGTTATGCCTATCATTAGCACTCAAACAAGTAAATCCTGGTGCATTTACAGTACCTAAATAGTTTTTTTTCCAGTGGTGGTCAGGACAGTTGGCTTAGAGGGCTTGGATACCCTGGCTCTGGTGTCTGGATGCTGGGACAGTAGGAATGATGCCTTCTCTCTTGAAGCATACAATTCATTGGGTTTGAGAGGCCAGGTTTTGGTAGTAAAGAGGCTGCAGGGGTGGCTTCTGTGAGAAGATGCCAGAAACTGCCTCCATTTCTGACAGAGCCAACTCCCACACAGACATGCTGCCAGCCAAACTGAGCCAAGTGACAATGGGATAACATACTCAGGAGAGGCTGAAAACTGCTGCACAAGAGCAGCTATGAGAAACAAGTGAGAGCATGTGAGAGAAAGAGCCCTACAGACAGCAAGAGCAGTGAAGGAGGAATAGAGGAGGTTCTTCAGGAGCCAAAGCAGAGTTTCTCCTGATGTCATAGTAATGACAATGCTGAGACAGGCTGTCCCTCCAACTCCGAGGACCAGCCCAAGGTCTGTCTGTGTTATTAAAATCTGAGGGGAAAAATCACTGAAAGGCTTCACCTTTTCTTCATCCTGATTTGCCAGGCATATCCTGATTTTGCCAAGCAAATGTCTTCCCAATCTTTTCCTCAGACTTCCTTTACTATTACTGTGCATTAAAAAGACCTTGTTGTCTGACATAACACTGGCCAGTCTCAACTGTTTATTGAGCTCTGGCCTTTCATATATTCTCCACAGCTCAGTAACTTTCCTTCAAAAATTAAAAAATTTCCTTCCTGGCCTTACTTTCACACACATAATTTCCTTTCCCTCTTGAGTTTCAATGTGAGTTCCTTGTTTAGCCTGACATTGGACACACTGGAATTGTCTGGTCCTGTGCTTTTACAAGGCGCTTCTTAAGAACTGACTGGCACTCATGGACATATAAGCCCTCAGAGGAAGATTCCATTGGGACACTGCTAAGCAGCTCCCTGAGTAGCTTGAAGCTTGTCCTCTTGAAATCCAGGGTAACCACTCTTATTACCTCTTTTTCTCATTACACTGAAAAGATTAAAATAAATCATTTCATCATCACTGTGGCGAAGAGAGCCACCTATCATGGCAGACCCCAGAAGTCCTTCTCTATTGAGAAAGAGCAGGTTTAGGAGGGCAGCATTCCTACTTGGCTCACTTAGTTCCTGTGACATAAACTTTAGGAATTTGCCAGACTAGTCATAGATGTATGGTATTTGCAGTAGATCTCTGGGAAGTTGAAACCTCTGATAAGAGCTTCCCATTCAGAAATTTACCATAATTGCTTACAGAAGAACATATCATAAGATGAGCAGAGGTCTATTCCTTCCCAAACATGGAATCACAGAATCACAAAATGTGTACCTGAAGGAGGAAGTGGTCAACAAAGTCAGAGGAACTCACCAGGAGTGTTCAGCAGGGCCTGTGGCGTGGGGACAGCCACCGTGCAGGAGACCCAGCACCCTACAGCAGGGTCGTGGGAAGAGGAGCAGGGAAAGGGATGGCCTTAGCTCAGCACCCCAAGCTGCTGATCTCCCCAGAGCTGACACTCAAGCCCAAGCCCAGGGTCTTGTTCAGGTGTGCACGCTGTGGGTGCCCAAAGGAGCCCCGAGCACAGTGTGAGGATGGAGGTGGTTACGGGACACGAGACCCCTTCTGTGTGAGAGTGCCCTGGGGCTGCACTGGGTTCGCAGTCACTGGGCACCCATGGTGGAGCCACGTCATGCTTTAACCCCAGCCAGGTGCTCTGTGCCACACTGCTGCTCACTCACTGCTTG
Organism: Rhipidura dahli; assembly: GCA_013399225.1. Classification (NCBI taxonomy): domain Eukaryota; kingdom Metazoa; phylum Chordata; class Aves; order Passeriformes; family Rhipiduridae; genus Rhipidura; species Rhipidura dahli. The sequence goes on from VXAC01008090.1 coordinate 515,914, forward strand.
GTGGGGGAGAGGACTGAAGGGCTAAAGGTGAGAAAACCTGTGGCTCGACATAAAAGCAGTTTAACAGGGAAAGCAAAAGTCACATATGCAAAGCTGGCCGCACCCTCACTTCCACAACCACCGCCACTGCTGCTGCAGTGGGCTCCTCTTTCTCTGGTCTGCCTAGTCCCACCTCTCACTGAGGATGACAACCACACCAAGGGGAGAAACTTCCTGCTTTGTAGGACTCTGGCTGCCATCACATGGCTGTGACTTATGGTGGGTTTAGGGTTTAAGCACAGGCTGGTTGCCTGAGCAGAAGAACCTGGTGGTGTACGAAGTGTCTGTGGTGGGAAACCCCCAGAGATGACAGAGCACTTGGTGCTGTTGGGGACCTGTGGAGACTTTCTGATCCAAAATCATTGCAGATTCAGGACAACCTAGAGCTGCTTGCTCAGCAACTTGCCCATGACTGTGTCCTGACATTTTCTGAAGTTCTTCTAAATTGGTGATTCCACAACTTCTTGGCAACTTATGCAAATGCTCAGTCACCCTCTCACTAACAAATCTTTGCTGTGATTCATTTGGAACCTCCTGTTTCAGTATTTGCCCATTGCCTTTTGTCCTGCCCAATGGACACCTCTGGAAAGAGTTCAGTTCCATCATCTCTATATTGTTCCTTCAGATATTTGTAAACTATGATGCAATCTGCCCTGAGCTTGCTTTCCGGTAGACTGAACAGTCCCAGCCTTCTCACACTTTTCCTTTAGGGAAGGTTCTCCAGTCCCTTAATCATCGTTGAAGCTTTTTGCTGGATTTAATATTCAGCGTATCTCCGTCTCTCTTTCCTACTAAGGAGCCCAGCACAGGATCCAGCACTCCTGAGGTTGCCACACCAGGGTTCAATAGTGGGGAAGGATCACTTCCCTTGGCCCTAGCAATGCCTCTCCTAAAGCAGCCCAGTATTCCATCAGTCACCTTTGCTACAAAGGAACAGTACCAGCTACGGTGCCTCTTTCTAACTGGGCACCCAAAGGACAGAAGTCATGGAAAACCTGGGTTCACATAGTGTCAAACTGCTTTAGACTCCACATAACACACTTCTTCTTCAGCCTATCCCTCCGTATGAAGATACGGCTTTTACAACTGCCTGGAACAGAGATGAACCCTGATTTCAGCATGTGTGTGTGCTTTTTTCCCAGGTTCTGTTTGATTTGCATTATCTGTAGTAGGAGGAGATTCCTTCTAATAGATAAATCAACAAGGTGGAATTCCTAAAATAAATTTTAATCTTCATAAATTAAATCAGAGCCACAATACTCATTGAATTTTTTGACTTCTTGTTTAGCCACAGGGTTCACAAATACGAAGACTTTTCCTCACAAAATAAGAGCTTAGGAACTATAAATATCTGAAGTGGTGCTTGACTAAATTCTACTAAGAGTAAAAATATATGTAAATAATTTAGGAGTCTAAGCAAGAGTCTCAAAAGGGCTTGAGACACATACTGCTGCATTTTCAAAGGTAGTTCAAGTTGGGGCCTAGAATTATTACAAAGCTAGTAGCTGTCTTTGGGTATTAATTGTAACTAAAATCCATGACTGCAGTAATCCATTTTCCTGGCTTTCCATATATGTGCCTTGGATTTGCTAGGCAACCACTAACAAACTCTACCAGGTGCACAAGGGTGTAACTCCATGGTCCTCTGGTCAAAGTAATTTCATCTTGGTAGCTGTGGGGGAAAGGGAGAGTTACACAAGCCGTGTTCACCCAGCCTGACAGTTTATGTGTGTTTTTCACAACTAAAAGGGTTTGTGAATTGTGGCAGTGGGAATAGGTAGACACCCTCTTCTGACTCTGCTGCAGAGGAAATAATTGGCATTACAGGAGGCCTTTGTTTTAGTACTGCCCAGTTCTTGAAACAGTTCAGGACAGCTACATTCATTAGTGAAAAGATTTCCATGGGAGTGAGGTGTGTACACTGAAGCTGATGATTATTATCTCTGAAAAGCTCAGTTTGGTGTAATCTGGCCAATTTTTCCCATAAGTTTTTCTTCATCTCCTGGCATAGGTACAGCTGCTCATCTGTCACCATTTTCCTCAGTGACGGCCATCTCTCTGAGGAAGAGAACGACCACACAAAGGTAAAAAAGGAAGAAAAGTAAAGCAGAATTATTAAAATAACATTATATTGACCCAGTGATTTCAACAGGGTGGGTCCACCTGCACAGACATGTTTGCAGCACTGGAGCCAAAAATGTGACAAAACCAAATTTTCCTTGCTTTCAAGTCTGCAGTTGATTATAGAAACAAAAATGGTACCAGAAAGCTGGAAGCAAATTTTAAGGGCCATAATCAAAACCAAAAGATGAACTGAGAAATATTTTAACCTGCCAGAATTCGTGTGCAAAGGTTCTGTGTTTCCTCTGCGTGATGTGATAATATTTTTCCCAGTTAGCATAGGATATTGCAAATACTGGTCTGAGTGCAATCAGAAGATTAAGTAAAAGGCAGCCTTGGACAAAGGCCTGGTCAGTCAGGCAGTGAAGTAATTGTTTTTAATATTTTATTTTTATAAGTAAGATCGTAATTACAGACAGCTCTGCAAACTTCTTACTTTACATTTAACTTATTGATTTGCACTCATTTTTTTTTTACTTTTCCTCTAAAATGTAAACTAATTTTTCTCTTGCTTCCTGTTTTTGTTTTTGTTTAGAATCCTTTAATTAAGCAAGAATGTCATGGCTTGCCATTTCAAGTTATTTAAAGACTGTCAAAGGTAGAAGGATTTTTCAAGAAATCAGGTTTGCATTGGTATAAAGGAGAAAGAGTATCTAATTTTGAAAATCCGACAAGGTGTGTATTTATATTCTTAGATAAAAGCTTTGACATATTGACCTTTAGTTTGCAAATTTAGTTCTTAATTTCAGGTGAATAGAACCTATTTAGTCCAACTTCTGGTGATTTTTCATTAAGGAAAAACCCAGCTGATAAAGTTTATGATTTTTTTATTATCTCCCTATGTTGAAGCACCATATAAACAAATTGGTATATTCAAATTTTTAATTTTATACACTTTTGAGATAGTGGTTAGAATAAAATTTTCAAATAAAGATTTCCACATCCTAAGATTAAAAAAGACCTGGAAGACTGGATCTACAAAGGTTACCTTTGGGAAAAGTCATATTTGTTTTGAACTGTCTGGTGTTAAATGCTGTTTAGTAATCCTAAATATTTATTTTTCATGGCAAGATATGACAGTAGACCTACTTCATGAAATTTCAAGGTAAAGTAATGACAGGCACTAGATCAATGTAACCAGAAAAAGACTGAAACTATCAAATTTTAGTTATATAGCCTGTCTATTATATTTTTAATGATTTTAGGTAATTGGTATAATAATTTAAAGGCATTTAATTTAGTTTTACAACAAAATTTTGCTCTTCTAGGTTCTCTTTATAGAATGAAAAGATTTTTAATATGAGCTTGGTATATTCATTAATCTTAGTTTTCTTCTTCTAATACATGAATAGCATCTCTATTTGTGATATAAATGATTTTCCTTTCGATACTTTTAAATTATCGATTTCAATTCCGATTTCATCTTTGGTATGGTGCCCTTCCCAAAAAAAAGTAATTGATGATTTGTACAAACCAAACCATGTCTTTAGGCTCCATTAATGTCTTGAATTAAATACAGTAAAACAAGTTCTGTGTTGGTTTAGAGCCTGCATAATGAAAGCCACTTCTGTGGGGATTTTTCAGGTTGTAATTCAATATAGAATCTAGCCTGACTTCTTTTAATAAGGTGCATAAGATAAATGTTGGTTTATCAGAGCCATAATTCAAAATTTTATCTAACCTATAGATGAAGATTTGCTCATATAAGCAAATATCTAGTTTTAAAATATGCCTTTATTTCAATGAGTGGGTTGAAGTGTGTTCACTGTAGAGAATAACTTTAAAATAGGGTGGGTTTTTTTGTTACATAGAGCTTCTAATGGGTATTTTTGCTCACCCTGATATTATCTAATCACGTAACTATAATATGTATATATTTCTGAGTATTTTGATGCAGTTTGCTATTTTCAAGATTGTGGAGTTTTGGTACTGTTTGTTGGAGTTTTTTAATAATCCAGTGACAAATCGAAAAACCTTTAAACTTCTTTGATTTTTTAGGCTGAGTGTGAAAAGCACCCACAGTGTAACTGGATGTACTGTATCTGTAACTCTGAAAATATCTTATTTTTCTATATGGTCCAGTTTCGTATAATTTGTTCCTTACCAGCTTCTGGTTTTTTTCCAGATTTAGCCTGATTCAAGGACCTCAGTCTTTTACTTCGTAAACTTACAGCATGTAAGTATCCCAATATTCCAAACAATTGGCATGCCTAAAGTGATGGCTAATACATAGCAACTGGATCTTTCAGCACAGCTAAATTTGCTCCTACATATACTTTGCATGTCTTCTTCTGTAATACAGCCACCCATAAAACAGGTACTTATATTGCACATACCTCTTAAAATAAAGCATTCCTAGAACAGATCTTCCTGAAAAACATTTCTAGGAACAATCTTGAGCTGCCAGAGTTTTCGCCAACTGCAGATTTTCAGAGACAACACAACAGTAAGAATCTGGGGTAAACAGAGATGCAGCATTAGCTGACTGGTGATCATTTGTCATGTTTCAGATAGAATGAAAATGTTCCTTGGCTTGTTTATTCCCTCTTGTAGGAGCTGATTGGGAACAGGACACACTGGTGTAGAGAGACACGAAGAGAGCTGGTGAGCGAGAAAGCAGATTCCCTTCTTGAACCTCCAGGCCCTGAGTGCAGTGCAGGGATGAGGACTCTGCCCACCCTCTCTTCCATGCAAGAGAAGATGGGTGTTCAGGCAGGGTTTGGGCTAAAGGTCCCAAGGCCACCCTCAGGTCACACAAATAACATGGGAAGCCTCTCAGCCAATGGCTGGGAGAATGTCCAAATGTTCACAAAGTGCTAATTGCAATAATAGAAAAATTCTCTGGGCTTGTGAAAACTGTGGGTGTGACCTATTACCCCTGCAAACTGTAAGGGATCTGAGAGACATGGGCAACCACAGTGGAAATTAGACTTAAACCACCATGTCCATTCCCCTGCAGCTATACTTGCATGTCTGTGAGACATTTGGTGCAGAGAAGTCACCAAGATCACCCACTTCCATACCTGTACTGTACTCAACCTCTTTCAAAATCCTGTGCCATCCTGCAGAGAGTTATGTATTTACCAGAATTTGTAGGATCCCTCTTTCTTGATTTGTAGGATCCCTCTGTCTATAGTCCCTCACACCACCCTCCTCCTTCACCCAACACTTTAGGGGCTTCCAGGGAAAGATATATCTATGTCCAGCCTCTGTAGACCAAAGCCTCCAGCCTCCTATAACTGGTCAAACAAGGGAGACTTGTAGCTCCTGGAGTGGAACTGGTTGTGATCTTTTCTGCTTGTTCTGAACTTCTGACATGTTTGAGGCTGTGGCTGCATGGTGCATATGTGTCAAGGAATAAGATTTTGTCACAGCATCTGCTTTGCAGCCATTTGACTGTTTGAACTATTCCATGGGCACAGGAATATGAGCCAGTTCTCTGTTTCTCAGGGTGGAAGATGTAGGTAGCTCAACCATATGACTCAAAAGCAAACACGCTGTTCACCATTTCATATGGTGAAAACTCTGCAGTAAATGAACTGAAAGGAGCATGAAAGACAGATTAGAAGGAAAAGTGTTTGCAAAGCTACTGTTTCTTGGCATAATATGGATAAAAGCTATTTTACTGTCACTGGCTTGTACAAAAAGGTGAAGAGGTCTTCTGGTATATCCACCCCATCTTTGTATATTTTTCTTTTCTCCACAGAGCTTTTCCTAGAGACAGATGGGATAGGCCTGAAGAATGGAGCAGTTTATGTGCACATATGGGGTGAGGCAAGCAATAATGTGAATTCCCTCGTCTACACTGATTTCTCCTCTTCAGCACAGCTGAAAGAAGTACAGCAACTTAGCTTTCAACTGTGCCTGTAACATTACTGATCATCTAGTCTGAACAATTAGTATCGACACAAAATAACACTTTCAGGTATAAACAATATTATGCATGAGGGAATATATTAAGTGAGTCAGTCACAGCACCTGTGCTTGACATTAAAAAAACATTATCATGGTAGTATAGTTAAGATGGACAGTGCCAGATGTTGGCAAAGCTAGGGCTCTGTTCTCAAAGGATTTGAAAAATGAAACCCATTTTCTTTACTGGTCAGCATGGAGAGGAGGGGTGTGGATAAAGATTATACCAACTTTTATTTCCACACTGATAAACTTTCAGGGCTTTGTATGCCTTCCCCGACTAAAACCTTTTGCTGAGACCATAAGCATCTCAACTTGACAAAACGGTTCCAGATGGGAGATAAGCATATTGCTCTGGAGCAGCTTATTGATACTCTGCTAGAGAGAAATCTACTAGAGAAAAGTTCTGTCATAGTTTTTCCTCTTTTTGTCTTTTGTTGTTGTTGTTGTTGTTTGTTTGCCAAAGTGAATAATGATGAAATACAAAACTAATTATTATTGAACCTAGTTAGCTGATTATCCAAAGTGGACTGTGGCAGGTTCAAGTGCATGGGCTGAGGAAAAGCCATGTACAGTGTTTATGCCAATAAACAGTGACTATGAATTGCATAAAATAATCAAAATTACTATAAAAATAATAAATCAAAGTGTCTGCATGCTTATAATATCCTGCAAAGGTTTTTTTTTTTTTTTTTTTTTACCTATTTACCCATTGATTATATCAATGAAGATGGAAAATGTTAAGAGGACAATAAAAATTTACACCAGAAAATTCACAATATTCTACACCATTTGGACCATTTTAACCAAGTGAGACCAAATGGATTTTCCTTAATTTTAAATTACTTAATATTACTTTTATTTAAAAATATATATTACAACTGTAATTTATATTACAACTGCATTTTTCCAAGGTATTTCTAGAGACCAAGGTAGGTCTAACCAGCGAAGTCTTCAAAATATAATGTGATTCAATCTGATTAAATGATCCTGTAAGCCTGGCTCAGTGGGAGTTGTCTTGGTAGATCAGACAAAGTCAGTAAACAAGGGATAAGGACAGAATTGATTTACAGTAAAATAGCAGTTTTGTGATACTTATATGTAACGGGTTTTAATTTCACATATTGTACCAATGAACTATCCTCCGGATATTTCCCTTGTAGTCCATAGGCTAGAAAAGTAGTATATATACCTTAAGGCTCAATCTTCATACTCAGCTTTTACACAACCAAAACTGGGTGAGAAGAATGTCTCCCTGAATGGGAAGCACATAAAATAAACAAATTAGGAGAAATAAATTGGTATAGAAGAGTACATCAAAAATATATGCTGTCATCCAATCATCAGAGCATCTAAACCCACAGAAATTTCTAGTGCTGCTTGTTTATCTGCCTGTTTATCTAATTTATAAAGAGAATCTACAATTTGCTTATATGGCACGTACAATATGTTTGAAGAAAGAGGCCTGTAAAATATTTTAGAAACAACTGGATTTATGTTTCACCAAGACTTAGTTAAAAAGTTAGCTCCCAAAAGGGTTTTAGATTTCAGAAACATCAAGAAAACTAAAAAATTTTTGAAAAACATTCAAAATGTTATTCTGAGAGTCTGGATAAATAAGAAATGTCTGGCAGATGCCTTTGCAAACTTTCCAGAATAATGTGCTGTCAACTCAAGGTAAATGATTATAATATTTTATCCAATTTTTAGTAGTGGGAAAACCAAAATATGTCCCATAATGAGAAACAAGCTTACTTTGTTTATGATATTCTCCTTTAACTCTGATTTATCTTTAGGACAGCTAGGGTTTGCTTTATTTATAATTTAAGATTTATAAGCAGTTAGTGAAATATGCTTACAAAATTATTATTGGTGAAGTATTTCTATTGCACATTCATTTCAAAATGATACTTATTTAAAAGATCTTGTTTTTTCTTATCCTACTGTGAAATGAAACCAAATGCCAGAACCTTAAAATATTTCACTATGTTGATTTTTCTTCATTATATTTCTTCTAATTGCTTAATGAAAGTATGTGGAATTACACCAACAGGATGCTTTAAAAGCTCAGACCCAAAACGTTCCTAAGATTTGCAATAGTATAACAATAACCTCATTAGCATCACAGAAGATAAGTGTCCTCTGCCTGATTGGGACTCCAGGAGCCGAATATGCACTAATAGTTAATCATGGCTATACATACTCTGGACTGAAATACTTGCACCTATTTGTAATTATTTACTAATAGGTTGCCTTTTTTTTTTTTTTTAATGTAATGAACACCTACTTATTTCATTATTTTTCAGAGATGAACTTTACTACTGAGGAAAACAAACATGGACAGCTAGTTTTTCCCTTATTGTCCTGGTCATCCACTACGATAATTTCCATGAGGGTGTTTCTGTTCATTTTTGTTTGTTTGTTTCTTTTCCTTCCAAATTTTGTACCTCAGGTCTGTGATCTTGTTTGTGGGAGAAACTGCAGAAATAAAGTCTGATTTCTTTGGGGAAAGGTAACTATGAATCGTTTTGACTGAATTCAGAAGGAATTCAGAAATTCAGAAGGAAATAAGAAGGCAGATGTGAGGTTTTGCCAAATGTACATGTACGCAGGGGCATGGTTTATAGTAGAGTAGGTCAAGCCTGCAAGGAACTCAGGAGGAATTTCTTTGGAGATCATAGAAAATAGATTGAAAAGACAACAGTCGGCAATAAGAGTAATTAAAACAGAGAAAGGTCAAAAAATGTTTAAGATATAGAGAAAATGTTGGACAAAAATCCTATGCTAAAACACAGGAAGGACTGACCCATCTGCCACCTGCATGCTGTGGTACTGATCTAAGTTCTTTTACAATACACAGAAATGCCTGAAATGTTTTTGTAGCACATAACTCCTTTCTTCTCTCTCATTTCTGGGGTATGCGGTCAATCTAAGCATATTTGTTCATGTGGAATATTTATGAGTATTTTTGCTCATTTATATCAGCTTGCAAATAGTCCTTAGTATTATTTATTATTTCTAAGTCAGTACAACATGTAAAATGCTTTGCAATGTAAAAAATGTTCAGTATTCCTTTTCGGGAGGCTGTGAAAGAAGACTAATGCAGGAAGGCAACACATGAATAAATTGCAGGAAGAAGAAGTATGGGCACAGTATATCTTTACAAAGGGGAAAATATTGTTGGCAAATTTGATCAGCAAAGTGTAGGTAAAGAAGGTGAACGCAGATTAAACCACAGAATATCTTCTCCTTGATAATTTCTCTTGGGTATAAGAATTAGTTCCAGTTTTGTCATGTGTTATTTTAACCTTTATAAATGGATTATTAATACAATCTTTCTGACTTCTAATTTACAGCACATTATCAAAAAAAACCTCCTGTCATTTCCATGAAACTTCTAAGAGAGACTGAACCTTATAAAACTTGGAAAAATCATGCCATGGAAATTATTTGGATAGAGAGGATAGTGAGGGGGTAGAAGGAATGTTGTTGCTAAGTTCCTGAAATGGAAGTTAATAATCCTAATAAGAGCAATGCTTTGTGCTCCTCCTGTGAGTATGTTCTGGCAGAGGAGAAAAAAGTTTGGATTCAAAGACAATGGCAAGAGAAGAGAAGAGAAGAGAAGAGGCAAGGAATAGTGTGGGTCTAAATCAGCATGGGATGAATCAAAAGACAGCTCATTTAAGCGTCTGGCTCTCTGAGCTCTGCCAGTGACTTACAGAAGGAAACAGACTTAACTTCATTTACAATGCCAAAAGGATATATGCAGAAATTTATGGGGAAAAAATGAATGGGTCCCTTCCTCCAGCTTCAGGCCTTCTCAATTAGAAAGCTGGAGGGATTCACACCATCCCACTTAAGGCACACAGTTTAGCCAGCTACATTAAGCAGTGTCCCTGAGATCCCTCCCTAGTCATGGGAGACAGGTAGTTTTCTGTAAAGCCAAAGCAAAGTGTTTAAATTCAGTGCCCAGTTAACAGGAGTCTCAGGAACCAGTTGTCTAACTTTGCCACAGCTGCTGGTGGTAATAGTTCTCCTCTGAACTGATATGCAACAGATTTCATGTTACTGGATATAGAAACAGGCATTTTTGAAGCTGAAATCACAGATCTTCACTACTGGGGTCAAAGAGTCAAACTAATGAGCTGACTATGGCAACATAAAGGGTATCTGTTAAGCATAGTGAAAAAACACACCACCACCACCTCATGAGCTAGCAAAAACTAAAGGGTTGAGAGCTCTAAGGCACTCTAAGCTGTAGAAACTATTAATCATGTAAAGAAATTAACAGGAAGACTGAATTGGATGCACTGAGGTGAGGCACAGTTACACACCAAACATGCACTAACACCACAATTCTACTACTAGATCTTTCTCTTAGGGAGGTAAACTTTAGAAATTACTTCAGGATGCAATGTCACAAGAACTGTGATCTGAAAAATGAAGGTCTAGTAGCAGGTTACCTTCCAAACTGTCAAACCTGCAGACTAGGTGCCTAAGGCATGACAACCATAAATTCTATTTGTTTCACAATAGATGCCAGCCTTTAACTTGAGGGCTCTAAATTAGCTGAAGCTGTGACATCCAATCTCAGTCTACTTCACAGTAAACTGAATGCCTCTCAGCCTCCAACTTTGTTTTAAAGGGAAAGATTGGGCCCTTGATTTGTGCCATGCCTGCAAAATCTTTTACAGAATATAATAAAACTGGCCCAGCAGAAGCTCAAAACCAACATATTAAAAACTATAGAGTCTGAATTCTGGTTTTGCTTTTTAATGGAGTGTTCATGGAGACCTGTGCCAGCAAAATTCCAATTCATGTGCCACATGTCATAATTACTTGTAATCTGCTTTGAAAGAACAGAAGATGATACATTTCCATTCTATTTTCAAGTGATCAAAACCTTGTGCCTGTGCCTTTGATCCATTTTGGATGTGTATGTCCTGCCACCACACAGGAGACAGCATGTATGTCCCCAGTAATAGCATGACAACAAACTCACTCCCAAGAAAAACATTAAGCTGGAAAGGAATACAAAAGAACCTTTAACATTTAACATTGGAGTTGCAAATAAATATTTCATAACCACAGACATGCTTGTTTCACGTAAGGGGGAAATAATTTCTTGCACTGTGTGCCTGAAGATGGTAATAGAGGAGCACAAATTGCTGCCACCTCCCCTTGCATGTGGCAACCAGAGCGTGCACTGCTCTGAGCATGACCACAGCAGGGGAGACCGTGTTCCTTCCTTTCCTAGCATGGGCTCCTGCATGAGGACACCTGTCTCAGGGAGTACAGGATTTCTTAACACCTGAGTAGAATCTGCACCAGTAGCCTGCACAAGATCAGCAACAGGCTGGGCATAAACTGGCAAAGATCAGTTAGTGCAGCACACAGTATCTGGCTTTCATTTGGGTAATATATTAAATTTCACAGGTCAATTTTTCTTTCTCTCTCTCTCTTTTTTTTTTTTTTTTATAACAATGGTCCTTTTTCCAAACACATTTATGACCCGTGAATGTCTTCTTTACAGCTCCCTTCCCTTTGCACCTCTCAGCATGCTCTAAAGGAATAGGCATTCAAGGCAGAAGCCTGTCTGCCCTATATGGAAGGACTGGCAGAAACTCCTCCATCACCATAGTCAATCTATTCCTGCATCACTCAAAAATATGTTAATACTGGAGTTTAGAAACTGCACACTGTTCTGTAACCCTGATAAATGCTGAAGGGTTATGTGGCATGTCGTATAAGCTATACCTCCGTTCATTAACATTACAGTGTTTGCATTTCTCTTAACAGTCTGCTGCTGTTGACTGATCCTCTGTTAATCCCTCTCTATTTCAACCCTTTCTTTGCAGAACTGCTTCCCAGTCTGTTGCTGCTCATCCCCTATTCAGGTAATGGATTATTACAGTTTGTATGCAGAGATTCAGACTTGTCTCTATTGAATTTTTCTGTTTTGCATATAGCATCATCTAAGTCACTGGTGATTCTAAAGAGATCAAGATGCAGTCCAAGTGTATGATATCTACTTTCTTTTCTGTTACACTCCAGGCATTTTACTCATGATAAATCCATACATTTGTAACCCTTTCCTGTGTTTTCTTTGCAGATGACCATGAACAGCTTTGTTAGTTGCTCCAGTATTTTTCTATGAATTTAATTGAAGCAGAAAACCTGTAATTCCACATGTTGTTTTCCCAGCTTTTGAAGACCAGCCCTAAATTTGCCCTCTCTTCATACATTCACTTTTATTTCTTTTACAGATGATTGCTAATGGCTGGTAAGTTGTATTTTCTGGCTCTTTGGTAATGACAAATGAAATTTAACAGTTCCTGATAATGAGAAAGTATTTAAGATGGTCTATTCCCATTTAAAGTTGAGAATTTTTCTCTGTTGGTGTCACTAATTGTGAAAACACTATTTGTTAGTGAAAATTAGTGAAAAAAGTGTTAAATGGTCCCCTTTATCTAACCCTCACTGATAAATCTGACCCTCTGAAAGGCAGCAGGCCTTTCTTTTCCTGGTCTTTTCCCTAGTATAAATGCTCTTCTGGTCTTCTGTTTCACCTGATGGATCTTATTATTCCATTCTATTTGTTTCTTGACTTTTTCCTATTTGTTTGAGTTGCATATTTACTCTGATCCTCATACTCTGCAGATGAAATCACCAGTTAGCAAAAGTTCTGTTTACTCCTTCAGGTTGCAGTTGTGAATCTTAAAGCCTCTGAGCTGTGCAGATATTTTTGTATGTCACCAAGGGTGGAGGTTCCCCTGACACCATCAAGGCATAATAAGCGTGATCTAACAGCTTTCCTCCTGATCCTAATTTTAACACATGGCTTTCCCATTAATCTCTAACCTTTGGTGGCTGTGTTTTTGTTACCATGCTGTGGAATGGAAACTCTTACTTCATTCTGGTTTTAGAGAGTACAATAATTTTATATTTCAAACCATTGGAAGTATAGGAAACACAACTGGAATCTGCAGCATATCTAGGATGAGCCAATTTTAACAAACGTTTTATATGTCTCTGTTACACTTCTTTAACATAATTCAAAACACAGACACCTCCCCATATGGAGACACACCCTGTCTCAATGTGACACTGGCATTTAGGCACAGAAATAATTCTGGTGATCTGGACTCTGGATATTTTGCAAGTCAGTAGACACAGTATACTAAAATACTGATACAATATACTTTACTTTTTGCAGTAGCACACACACACACCAAACCTCACACTACCAGCAATGTTTTTTGGCAAACTGTACTATTAATGCAAATTAAATTAGGCTGCATGACATTAAGCCACTTGGGATTTCTCCAGGGCATCAATTTAGCAACATGTGCTTTCAATCTCTGTATGTTCTGTTCCCTTGGAAACCAAAAAAAAACCCCAAACCAAAACCCAATAAATTAAACATAAGCTGCAGCTTTTGTGTGTGTGTGTGTGCAGAAGTCAGGGTTAATTTTCTTTTTGAAAATCATAGGCTTGACTTAATTTCAAATATTATGCTTGTATTTTTCTGAATGACAACGAGGAGAATCAGGAGTCTGCGGACAATTCCCTGTCTGCCACTGAGGCCTTCATATATTGTTCCTTGTTTGTCTCTTCCTTTTTCCTGCTGCCCTGTATGCCTTTTCCTTATTCCACCAAGTACAAAAGTCTCTTGTCCACCTTTCTTTCCCCCCACACCTATGGATATTTCTGCTCAGAAGACAAATGCATTCAGACCTCAGTCTCAAGGGAAACTAGGTCTTATCTAGCAGAGATTTGAGGTCTCTGGCCACACAGCTGTGGAAAGCCTCAACTCCTGTGAAAATAGGCAGCTGGATCCAGATGGGGTCCAGATGCGTTAGTGTGCTGAGGCATCCAAGGTAGGAATCCACTGGAGGAGATTAGTCCAGGTGCAGTGTCAGACTGACACTGCCAGACTGTATTTGGACACAGGCTGGCTTATGTCAGCCTGTGCAGATGTCTCCAAAATTTCCAGTTTTGGGGTCAGTGACAGAAGACGTCTCCACATTTGTCAGTGTAGTGGCACTCCAGCATGTAAATGATGCCAAATTGGGTTATGCCAGTCCCACAAGCTGTGATTCCTCATCCATCCATTCAGATGGAAGCTCAACCTTCTTGATGCCTTTGAACTTGTATGTCCATTCCCTGGTCATGCCCATGTCTCTCTTGAATAGAATTTTAAATCACAGATATCTCAAACCTACTACCATATAAGAATCAAAAACACCTAGGAAATGTGACAGTTTCCCTAAAGGCTCAGTTGATTACTTGTTATTAGAATGTAAAAGGAAAAAGAAGCATTAAAAGGCTTCCCCCCAAAAAACCCTTGAGAATAATTGGAAGAAGGAGGGGGAAAGGAGAAAAAAGGCTGCTATCTGCAAACTGTGAAAGTTCATGTTTGGGGCTGGGACAGGGGACTGGCAGCAGCAGGAAGACTTATGGCATGGGAGCACTGATGTAGTTGTGTACATCTCTGAGGTAAACACAAGGAAAAACAAGCTAATCAACAAAGAAAAATATCCTGGAGCAAGGGAAGAAATTAAGGAGAAAGAATTGTGAAAGCCTGTGATTTTCTCATTATTCTTGTTATTTTTATGTCTTTTTTTTTATTGCCCTTCAGTTCTTCGAGCCTTCTGCAAGTTTTCAGTGAAATGTAAGATTTAAATAGTTGCAAATAAATGGAACTCTGTTCCCATTCTCCCTGCAAAACAACTCAAAATCTGAAAGACCATAGAAACACAATCCTAATTTAGATGTTTTTGAAGTGCCATGTTTTTTAAACTAATTTTATTACAGGGAGGGAGATGGTGGGCTGGCACACAAACTCTGACTCCTTTATTCATAAAAACTAGTGCCTCACAAATGGCAGTGCTCATAATAACGAAAACTTGCACACACAGAGACACACATGCATGCACATCTGGAAGGTCCTGAGAATGTGAGGCAGGGATAACAAAGGGGGATGAGAACAGAAGAAATGAAGGGTATTCTTTTAAAAGGCTTTTACAGAAAGCTTGTTTAATCTCATGCTTACTTCTAAATTAGGGGTGATTTGGCTGTCTCACGCAATGCAACCTCCAAAACTGTTTCCAGAATGTAGATGGCAAAGGCAAAACATAATTATGAATACCGCCCGCCCCTCAACATTTCTTTGTCTAGGATATTTTCTTTTGAAAAACCTGTTAGGTAATTGTAACCTTTCGTGAGTGTTATCTTTGAAGGTGTCTTTACTTCACATTTTGTTTTAGTGGTTAAGAGCACTGCAGCACTTTTTAAGTCTCTATTACTTTATTTTACTTTTAGGAACATATTCTTATTAATCAAAATCATCTGTTTGGCTTACAGTCTGTTTTCTTTGCAGAAGTGTTTTTGGAAGCTTAACAGTGTAATTCCAGGGATGATATCGGCCCCAAAACTTTAGAATCTGGGCCCACAGAGGGACTTTATATAGCTCTTTGGAAGGAAGAACTAACACTGCCAAAACAAAGTTCTTTGCCAGAATTAGACCCTGATTCTGTAAACTGCCTTCATTATCTAAGGTTCTGCCTAACTAAGCATGTGCACACTAACATGAATATTAAATACTTTAATTCCTTACATATTGAGGGCCACAGAAGACCATACTAGCTCAGGACTCAGGGAGAGAAGGACTCTGAAACTATGCACCAAGTATGGCAGGTTCTTTGCTGGGTTCTTTGATGCTCAGAGATCACACCCCATAAGCCATGCAGCTCCACCTCATGTGGGTTCCTTCATTCCCAGGTGAAGAAGAGACAGTGAAAGGGAACAAGCAGGGAGTTAGCTGGACAGGCAGAACAGTCTTTTTAAAATGTTGTGGTAGCCAAGAAATGGCCTAGTGTTGGCTTCAAGGATGGGTAAAGTTAATTTTACCCCAAAGAGCTGGGGATGTTCAGCCTGAAGGAAAGGAGACTCAGGAGAGACCTTATCACTCTCTACATCTGCCAGACAGGAGGGTGTAGCCAGGTGGGAGTCAGCCCCTTCTCCCAGGTAACAAGGCAAAGGACAAGAGAAAACAGCCTCGAGATGCACTACAAGAGGTTTAGATTGGGTATTATGAAAAATGTTTTTACTGAAAGCGTTGTCAAGCAGTGGAACAGGCTCCCCAGAGAAGTGGTGAAATCACCATTCCTGGACCTATATAACAGTTGTTTAGATATGGCACTTAGGGACATGGTTTAGTGGTGGACTTGGCAGTGCTGGGTTTTTGGTGGGGACTTGCTGGTCTTAGAAGTCTTTTCCAACAAAAATGATTCTGTGATTCCATGAAATACAAAGCCTTT
Organism: Rhipidura dahli; assembly: GCA_013399225.1. Classification (NCBI taxonomy): domain Eukaryota; kingdom Metazoa; phylum Chordata; class Aves; order Passeriformes; family Rhipiduridae; genus Rhipidura; species Rhipidura dahli. Next base: position 532,308 of record VXAC01008090.1, read on the forward strand.
GATGTTACAAATCTTAGTGCATGCATTCTACCATTACTCTGCCCTCCCTGCTGTATAAACTGAGTCCAGGCACTGGTTTCTGCTGGTGCTTTAACGCTATCTTTTGACTCTGTGCTGAGAAGACACCTATGTCCACGGGTAAGTCTAGACATGCTGGTAGTAAGAAGAAAGACCAGGCTTGCAGCTATCCTTCCCTCTGCTTGAATAGTAAAACTGGGAGCTTAGACACTCAAAAAGTAAACTGAAGGAAATCAAGCTTTTCAAAAGCATTTTTGGGATTTAATTTTTAAAGGTTTTCTGAAATCCCAAAGAAGATAGCACTTGGAGGACAGACTTAGATTTTGTTAAAGAATGGAAAGTAAAACCAGAGCAGAAGTAAAGTAATAGCAGACGAATATGTATTTCTTATGATAAAGCCCTAAACCAAACTGTTAATTTGAAATGGAGATATTTTAGTGTGAAAGAGAAATATAAGAGCAATAAATGCTATAAATATTCTTCCATGTACACCACGCTGTCAAATAAAAAACAGAAAAATGAAGGACATTGTCTGGTTCCAACTGCTGACTCCACTTCTTTTGGAATCAAACAAAAATATAATTTGTTGATATATAACAGACAATGTGTGACAGCAGCATGATTTTAAAAGTGACTTACTTTTATAAAAGAAACATGGGACTGAAAAAAGAAAATCAGACTCAGTGTTTAATTTAATATTTGAGAAGAAAAAAAATTGAAAGATTAATGAGGGAAAGTGCAAAATGCTGGACAAAAAGAGAAGTACAGTAAAGGCATAATGAAGTCTATCAGAGAGCAAAACATTGCAGATGTCATTCTAGTAAACGCTCTACATTTACGGGAAATGGGGTATATTTTCCAACAGGAAAATCTGATTTGTTGAAACATTCCCATTCTGGACTGGTATGAAAGTATTTTCTTTTTGACAAAAATACGTGTTTTACAGGAAGTTTCTGTCTCATATACTTATGGAGGACTATAAAAACAATGTGTTGTGAGTGACTCCAATGTCTCAAAATTTTTAATTCTTCCTTCAGTTCTGATAGCTGAAACCTGGTTTATCTAAATGCTTTCTATTAGTTAATATCTGATTTACGAAAACAGTATTTTCAGAAACCTGAATGATGACCAAATCTAATTCAGAATATTCTGAATGAAAATGCAGACTTTTCACTGCTACCTACAGGTTTGGGCTGTACATCAGCAGTATAAAGGCAGTTTCCTGGAGCTGCACAATTGCTGCAGAAACAATAACCCATCTTCTTGCTTTAGATAAATCTCAATGCCAAGGTAAGCCAGCTGCTGCTGGCATGGCTATGAAAGGGGCAGGGCCCTGCAGAGGAGATTACTCAGAGAACCAGGGCATTCTCTCCAAAAAGCAAACTACAGCCTCATTCTCTTGGTAGAAAGGCCTCATTCACGTCACAGTAACTTGAGTTTGCTTACACCACTAAAACACCTGTAGCTAGCTTCTGTCCAACCCTCGTGTCACCTGCAGAAATGGTACTACCTGTGTAAGTGATCAGGGATAGATTCAACTCTGATGTCTACCACGTGTGTCTGCTAGGGTGGCTGGATGCATAATTTCCTGTTTCAGAGAACAGCTGAGAGCTTACTCAACAGAATAAATGTAGGTTTCCACTCCTCGGAGAGAGAAATTGCCTTCTGGAGTCCACTGACTGTTTACTAGATATCCTTGGATTGCATGGGAAGTTTGGACAACTTAGCTAACCTAAATATCTGTTTAGGTGTCAATACCAATAAATTGATGAGATTTACTTTACCCAAACTCTTCTTTAAATTACATAATATGTAAACTTTAAAACTTTAAAGCATTAAGTAGAATTTGTTAATGTTTCTATGATTAGGCCTAGGGCTCCCCACTGAACATCTTATACCATGATTTTAAAAGCTCTTTTAAATCTTATGATTTAAAATATTATAAAAATAATGACAAAAATATTAGAAATTATTAATTTGAATCTTTCATCCTCATCTAAATCGTCATTTTGTGATAATATTAATGAACTTTATCACAAAAAATTATGGTGTTACTCTATTTTGAAAATATCTCTTTAATGGTTTTACAAACACATGCCATATCGAATACTGGAATATAAATAATATTGTTTTCTTCATTTTAGATAATGTAACAATGAATCTGTCTGTTTGCAAGAAAATTATGCATTATGGGCTGTGATTTTATTTACATGGTGCCTATTTTAAACTGAAGTATGTGAAATCTTATGCAGGTTCACTGCTGTTCTCTCTGCAGTCTGTGAATTGTCTTCCATCCTGTGCTTCATTCCAAACTGAGCAGCCTCTGGGGAACAGTGCAGACTACTACTTTGTGTTGTCACCTAGTGTGCTGACAGGATGAAGGAAAGTGTTTGGCTCAGCCTTTCATTGGTAACATATACTGATAGACACAAGCGTGTCTCAGTCAAGCTGTTCAACATTTAAAAGTGTAATTAAATATAATCACTATCCATATTAGGGTTGACAGTTTATGCTCTTTTTATAGTAACCTTTGTACTTTTGTTCATCAATCACTTTTTGTTTTTCTAGTAATTCATACTGCAGTGGTAATGGGACAAGACATTTGACTCAAAAAAACCTTTTTTTTTTCCTCAAATCCCAAGTATGGTATTCCCATCAGGAAGTAAAAGTTGCCTTTCATGTTTGGGGTCTTACTTGCTCATACCCGACAATACAGGAGCTCACTATAAGAGCTCAAGCAAAGAATTACTGCACAAGTGAGGGGGGACTGCCAGTGGGAGAACAAGTATTTATGGGATACAGGCTGAACATATTTAGTTGGTTCTGTGGTTGGAATATGTGTACTTGACTTGACCTCAGCTATGGTCTTGTCTGTTCTGGATATTGTGCAGTTATTTTTGTGGTTTTGTCTTAAAAGCACAAAAGCACATTATGGAATAAGATAAGAGAAAATTCGAATGCAGGGCAAACTGCATGTGCTCCACTGTCTCACCAAAGATTAAAATAAGTATTTCCCCTTAAGGTCCAAATAGGCAGACCTATCCATGACGAAAGGTCAATGAGACATTTTTATAAAGTTCCACTTAATTGTATTTCTATGAAAGACAGTGATGAAAAAAGTAAGTAGGAAACCCCAACTTGGATCAGAGCAGATAAAAGATGGCTGGCCTATCCAGGAGATAAACTGAATTCAGCTCCTATCTGTATCAGATATTATAGTAAAAACTTAAACCTGAATGAAGGTGATGCTACTCATTGAATAGAAGGAGCAGGAACTGATGACTTCAGATATGCCATAGTAAGTACATCCAACAAGTCCTCTAACCCCAGCACTGACTCTAGGGAAGTTTCAGTGACTGCTGAGTATTGGGGTAATAAGTAAGGCTTGATAAGGGAATGTATATCTCCCTTCAGTATTTTTCTCAGGTGGACTTAAAACCTATTTTTTTCAGACCCTTCATGCAATACCTGTCACTGAATTAAGACAAAGATGATCTAACAAACAACATCAATAGGCTTAGTTCCTGTGCTGAGGAAACTAAGATTTATAGTAAACTGTAAACAGAAAAGCTAGGGTGAAATGGCTTGCCAAAGTCATACAGTGTATCAGTAAGAAATGGAAAGAGGATCTTGAATTCATAATCTCCAACAATCCACTGTCAAATGGGTTGAGCAGCAGTATTATTGGGTGCACTTATCCAACAGGGTTTCATCTTAGATTCATGAATCTGAGCTAACCTCAATCCTGAAATCATGTTTTCACCTCAGAATTAGGATTTTAGGACTATCTAAACACAATGCCACGAGAAATAAATGATACCACACAGATTTTGATTGGATTACAAAGCAACAGAGCTGGCAAAACATCAACTTGAAACTTCTCAGTGTGGTGTTGGTGGAACCAGTGGTACTTGCAAATCACATCAGGCTGGTGGCTGATGAATTTTTGGTGGAAGGATGGTGACATCTAGTGGTGCTGCTTGTCTCACAGCCCTTCACAAGCACGCTGTCAGAAACACAGCGGTGTAATTTTACAGACTTAATACATTCTCTTTCTGAAAGCTTTAATACTTTATGTAGTATCAGCTTTTTAACAAAGTGTCCACCTCTGAAAGTTCCAAACATAATTGCCCCTTTTGCTGTTGTACTGGAAAACAAAAGTGGTCATAAAGGAGTGATTCAGCAATCTGCAAGTAAAGCTGTATCGCAAAACACTGCAAATATTGTGATAACAACTTAGGACTTTTCTTTCTAAAATGATGACTTTATTTCAAGAGTTACTTGCCTCAGAATGACATGATAGGGTCTGTTTCAGTAGGGCCTTAGCGAGTGATCCAGGTAGCGACTTAGTCCTCACTTAAAAAAAAAAAAAGTGTTAGAAAGGATGTAACAAATCACACTTTAGGTTCTTTTTGCTTTCTGGCTTGGTAATTATTACAGTCTAGAGATCCAATTGCAACATTTAAAATTAATAAGAAATATTAAAACAATAACTATCAAAAAGCCCTTAATAAAGTCTACTCTGCTCAGTCATTGAAAAAACTGCTAGAAATGTGTCTTAAAGAGAAATTTGGACAATGAAAACACAAAATATACAGTTACGTAGAGAAACCAAAGTATTATCTATAACAGAAAATTGAGCAGTGCCAGGGTTTGTTTGTTTTTACTCAAGGTCAAAAATATTAATTATTGACCAGCCCATGATTTGGACTATTTGAGGTGGCTGCTGGGCATGAGCAGAGGACATTCACAATGAGCTGTAAGGGCCCCTTGGTTTGGGAGCTAAAACAGGTTCATTGATGGAGGTACACTGTCCTGTGCCAGATGCTTTACTAGAACATATGTAACCTGTTATTCTAATGTGACAGGTATCAGTGAGATGCTCTCCAGCTCCTAGCTCATAGCCAGCACAAAAAAAAGACCAGCCTGGCTGAACAGGAAGCTTTTGCAGAAACTCAGGGAAAAAAAAAAAAAAAAGAGGTTTTATGACCTTTGGAAGAAGGGGAAAGCAACTCAGGAAGAGTATGAGGATGTCATGAGGTCATGCAGAAAGAAAATTACAAAGGTGAAAGCCCAGCTAAAATTCCATTTGGCCACCATGATAACAGATAACAAAAATGTTTTAACAAATAAATAAGTAACAAAAAGGCCAAGGAGAGTCTCCATCCTTTTTTTTTTAACATGCAGAGGGAAACTTTGTCACAAAGGATGAGGAAAAGGCTGAGGTACTTAGGGCCTCTTTTTGCCTCAATCCCTAACAGAAAGACCAGTTATCCTCAGGGTACCCAGCCCCCTGAAGTGATTGACAGGGATGGGGAGCAGGATAAATCTCCCATAATCCAGAAGACATCAGTCAGAAACTTGCTGTGCTTCCTAGACAAGAGTATCACATTGGATGGGATTCCCATTGGATGGGATAGAGCTGGCAGAAGAGTTTGCTCTTTCCATGACTCACCACCAGCCCTGATTAATCAGGGAGGTCCCAGATGATTGGAGGTTGGCAAATGCGACGCCCACCCACAAGAAGGGCAGGATGATCTGGAGAAAAACAGGCCTGTCAGTCTGCCCCCAGTGCCAGGCGAGGTTAGGGAACAGGTCATCCTGAGTGCAATTTCACATGGTGAGGAAAGGACAACCAGGGGATCAGGCCCAGCCACATGGGTTTATGAAAGGCAGATCCTGCTTGGCCAACTTGATCTCCCTCTATGTCAGCGTGACCAACTGAGTTTATGAAGCAAAGGCTGATAATATTGTCTGCATGGACATCAGTAAAGCCTTTGACACCATTTTCCACAGTTCTTTAAATTCCACCTTCATGACACCTTTCACGAACAAACACTTTCCACCTCAGTAATACCATACTATATTAATATTTATATACATCAGCCTTATTTTCCAGCACTTGTGTTCTGCATCCATTCCTTCATTATCATACTGAGCCAAATCTACTCATCAGTCTACCCTTTGCTGGCTCCACAAATTTGCTCATAAAAGCCCATGTTTTTCACCAGCTGGATATTGTAACTGTGCAAATGATGAGGTCTCCTACTTCAAATGTTCAACAGTCACTTAGCTACCACAGCAGCACCTAAACAGCTCTATACCTTCCAAAACGACAGTATATTATTTCCTCCAGTCAATCAATTTGTTTCTTTCAGAAACCCTTTCCAATTAATTTCACAATAAATATTTCTCATTTATCTCTAAGTTATCTCACAGAGTAGAGGTCAAAATTAGATGGATTTTCTGCACATACAAAACAGACTTTGGGAAAACTGTATGCAAGGTCACACATGGAAAGTCCACTAGTTAGATGCTCCCCAAAATGCACAGGAATATGTGAGGTATTCTTTTGAAACTGCAACAATAGCATGAAATACTATATAAAACTGGTTAAGAAATCTAGTTTTCCCAAAGGATTTCTGGTTTTTTTTTAGCTAATGGGCATCAAGGCAGTGAAACTAAGCCCTGTCAAAGCCTGTCCTCAAGATAAGCTTTTATCTATACAGCAGTATGAAGCCAGAGTGGTCTTAAATGTCATCACCATTCTCAACGGCCCTGCTGTAATGGCATGTAAAGCCACAGCAGGCAGAAAGTGCCTGTGCACCTTCTGAATTCCCACTTGGAAGGATCCTTGCTTTTAAACAAGGGGCTTTCGTTAAATTCATCTGAATTCTGAGCTTTCACATGAGAACGGAAAGTGGACCAACTCTGAAGTTAATTATTTTACCTTTTTTTCCTAATTAAAATGAAGCATGTGGGACAGAAACATACCTTCCCCCCTCTTTCTCTCTCCCCCCCTTACTTCTCTAGTACTGTAACAAAGGTGCTTTGATTTCAATTTAAATGGGAATGAGGGCTGGTGGTGGCTGGTGGTGGGTGTGTGGTATGATCTTTGGTCTATAGATGAACACAGACAACTTTAGGCCAAAAGGAATTTGTGTGAGGAACTACATTAAAATAGCAGTTGAAACACAATACAAACTTAATTCTAATTTATGCTGTTTGGAGTGCTCTGCAGTTCTAGAAGTACTTTGATTATGAAGGATGCATAACAGAAGACTTCATTCTGTGATATGCATTTTATATTCCTACAAAAATATTTCGAAATCATATAAGAAATATGATTTTATCCACAGACAAGGATAAGTGAAGATGATAATGACTTTTCCCTACTGCATGTATCTATGCTATGAGTTGCTGTATGTTATCATCTGGCAGCTGTTGTTGTAACATATAATCTGTTTTAAAACAAGCAAAAGGCATAAGTCATAAAATAATGAACATCTCAATAGTTAAGACTGTGTCTTCTGCAGTATGTGGAGTTTTACACATGGCACACAGACTGCTGATATGGTCTAAACTATCTAAGCTGAAAAAGGTGGCAAAGCAAACAAACAAAAAAAGTTTTAACCATAAAAATTTCATCTGAAGCAGGCATGAAGAAGCTGACATCCTCTCCTTAGGCTTTAAGTCAGTCACAGAGAGACACTGTAAGTATGGATGACACTGTCTCTCCACTGTGTGATCCCTGTGATCCCATTCGGTCTGTGTCTTCTGGTGAAGATTACTGAGGAGGTGTGTGCACTGAAGCAGCTTCTACACTTGCATATAGGAGATGCTGAGTCTGCCCATAACTAATGTCTATGCAATCTCATCTCTGAGTGAGTACATTTAGTGTAAGTACATTTAGTGTACAGTCTCATTTCTAAGTTTCAGAAACAGAGGATGTATTCCATCCCTTCCTATGGACTAGTTTCAGTAAGATGAACCACAGTACTTTCTGGACTTCAAACTGACACTCCCCAATGTTCCTGTTGGAACTGAGATACAGGGGTTTTTCTAGTTCCAATTTTAGAGATTTAAGGTTGTGACACTCACTTTAGCATTTGTTCTAAACATTTTAGGCAAGGTAAGCTTTCTAATCCAGGTTCTTTTTAAGCATCCATTTAACCATTACAAAGATGCTCTGGGTTTACATATTTAACATCATTTGAGTATTGCAGGTTATCTCAGTAAAGAAGGAAAATAGACCCTTTTTGAACTGTCAGTTTGCTTCTTCAAACCAAGAGACCTATGGCTGCATAATATACTTTTATCAAAAGCTTATGACAGAGCTGGCAACAAATCATGCGAATGCATTTAGCTTGCCTGTCTATTGGGACATTTTGTCCTAGCCCTTGCAGCTCAAGACGAATGATACCAGAATATATGCCAAGCAAATGAAATTAAACTGTGACGAAAGCATCAGTAGTTGGGTGGTTTTAAGTGCAGGTTAAAGCATAGCACTGGTTCTTGACATCTCTTATCTAAAGTTACAGTCAGTATCAGCCCTTGAATGAAGTAAGGAAGATAAAAATGGTTCTCTAAACATTCACTTACTTCATCACTTACATTCAGTTTCTGTATCGAACTTCTTGAGGGTTTAAAATAACCCATGCATAAGTTGCTCACGGTATCATATGGCTGCAAGACAGGAAATTCTGATTTGATAACATGATGAAAAAGGTTTTTAACAGTGGTAAAATGTTAGTAATACTGGCATGGATAATATGGTCCCTTGTATGAATAAATGGATTCAGTATGGTCATATATCCCTGAGACAAATGCAAAACTGGAGGAAATGCAAGAAAGGGCTGTTAAGACGATCAGAGAAATTGAAACCTGCCTGTGTGAGAAGAACTTGTTTAGTCTTTGTCAATGAGGACTGAGAGGTGATACAACTGGTCTCCATCAATATTTCAGAAAGCCAACACTGAAGACAACAAAAAGCTAATTAAACTAAAAGACAATGTTGGCACAAACAGGTATAAATTGACCATGAATACATTTAAGGATGAAATGCAAAAAGTATTTCTAATCAACAAAGGAAACATGTTTTGAAAGAGGAGATACAGCAGCAAAACGCCTAAGAACAGTATGTGGTGATTTTCCTTAACAACTCGTGTAAGTCTGACATGGCTGGCTGTGATCACAAGGGAAGAGATTCAGTATCCTTTCCTTGGACACATCTGGCCCACGTCCTTTATCGATCAAGAGGAAAACACGCTTTTGGATGCACTTGGAGAGTGCAGTATGTGGGTGAGGAAAAGGAATGGTGCTTGCTTTCCTAAATGGTCAGTCATCTGACCTAAGGCCTTGTCTCTTTACCCATCTGGTGAAGAGAGTGGCTGGATTCAAAATCAAAACATCCAAATTTTAAATACTTGATGCTGAACTTAGTTGCAACTGAACATTTAAATCTGTCTTTTATAACACACCTTGTGAATTGTAAACTAAAGGATGGTTTTTGTTTAGGTATGGATTAACAGTAGTTTAATTTCTATTTTACTTCCCCTTAAAGAAGACAATGATTTTACATTCCATATTCTTTGAAAATCTCAACCCAAACTCTGGGTTTATACCTCTGTCATTTACTCCAAAAATTCCTCTAAATTCCAAAGACTCCACCACTTCAGCAGTGATCCTTAGTTCAGCAGAAAGTTAAGCAGACATTGGAGAAAGAAAGACGATTATCTGGGATGCATGTAACGTGTGTCTCCTGTCCCAATCCCACTCATAATTTCCACTCCCACTCCTAGCCATGCCTCACAGAAATACAGGAAAAAACAACCAATTTCCCACGACTACTGCAAATAATCAAGTTTAAAAAAAGTAATGACAGAAGAAAAGTTTTAAGAATAAATATTGAACTTCATCTGTCCACTGAAAAGAAATATCCTCAACTTTTCCATCTCTAAGATAAACATGCAGTTACTGTGGCATTCTTGCAGTGTCGGTATGCCACTTTTAGCTCATTTCATTTCACAAACAAAGGCCGTAACAGATCGTATTTTAGCGGAGTTTAATTCCCTTATTAAAGCCAGACGTTGTAGACCGCGATGCCTCTGACAAGGAGTCATTTCAGTTTACAGGCAGCGCTGCGGGTACGCGAGCAGCCGGCCCTTCCCGGCACACGGCAGAGGGAGGCCGCGGCACCCAGCCGGGGCTGCGCTCCCGGGCCTGCGGAAAGCCCGCTCCAAGGCGTCCTTTTCTCCAGGGGAAGCAGCTGGACGCTCCGTCTCGCCTTTACAGCGAGGGACGGGACGACAGCACACAGCCTTACGCTGCGCCAGGGGAGGTTAAGCTTGGACATTAGGAGGAATTTCTTCAAAGACAGGATCATTAGATATTGGAATGGGCTCCGCCGGGACGTGTTACAGTCACCATCCCTGGAGGTGTTTAAGGAAAGACTGGGCGTGGCACTCGGTGCCATGGTCAATTGACATGAAGGTGTTCGGTCACAGACTGGACTCGATGGTCTCGGGGGTCTTTCGCAGCCCAGAGCGCTCTGTGGCTCCCACCGCCACACAGGCTCCACATGAGCGGACTCCTCCCGCAGCGGGACGTGACTCCTGCCACTTCCGGGCGGCATCTCGCTGAGTATCTTGGGAGCTGTAGTTCCCGCGCGGCAGGGGCCATACTGCCTCTATTGCGCACGCGCAGAAGTCCCTCAGAGCCGCGCCGCAGGGACGATGGGCGCCCCCCGGCCACGTGACTCCCAAGGTCCCGCTGCTTCCTGCCCCGGCAGCCCCCGCTGCAGAGACTCCGCTTTCCGACCGGAAGACTGACTTCTCACGTGGTGCTCAGAGGCCAATCAGATGCCGCGGCTTCCGGGCACCGCCCCTTCACCTCCCCACGTTTCCGCGCGATGGCGGCGCTGGGGGCTCGGTGGCTGCTGCGGCCCGGCCGGCGCTGGTTCTCGGAGACGGTGCCCGGCACCCCGCCGCCGTCTGTCAGCCCGCTCTACCCGCCCGTGGTGGCGTCCATCACGGCCAAGAGCAAGTCGGCCAAGCTGCGACGCCTACAGCGCTTTAAGCAGAGGGTGCACTCGGCGGCCACGGTGGAGGAGAAGCTGCGGCTGTATGGGAAGCTGCAGCGGCCCAAGTACACGGTGTACCCGCAGACCTTCGCTCTCAACGCCGACCGCTGGTACCGCAGTTTCACAAAAACCGTCTTAGTGCCGGGGATGCCCCCGAGAGCTGCGGCCGGGAAACCCCCGGTAGCTCCGGCAGAAACGACCCCCAAGGCCGGCAGAGCCCCGGAGCCGGGAGCGGAGGCGCTGGGGGCTGCGGGGGCGCCGGAGGCCGCGAAAACCCCGGGGCCCGCGGCGGGAGCAATGCCATATCTGGATATTGGCGAGCTGCGCTCTCTTGCCTGCGACGCCCTCCTGCAGGAGAGCTTCTACCAGAAGAAGAAGCGGCCGTTCCTCTACCGCGACCAGGATCACACACCCGGCCCCTTCCTCACGCAGCTCGTTTCCACCCTCGCCGCTTTCCTGTCCGGTCGCAACCCACTGCTGGCTGCTTCCTCCCTCGGTACGGAACGGAGCTGGCAGGGAGAGGGGACGTGGGAGCGCTTGGGCGGTGGGGCCAGTGTGTGAGTCGGCACGGGTGTCGCTGGTATATCTGACTTGTTCAGACCACCCCTAGTGATTAGTTTATCGTTCTACATGGATTTTAGGGTTTGTGACTGACTGCAGGTGGAGAAGAATTGGAAGGTGAAGAATTCAAATGCAAGAAGTCAATTACTGGTTTTTTGTGTTCCTTGTTCTGTTTCAGATCTAAACCCTGAAGTTAACTATTACTGGCATCATGGTGAGGAAGTTGTTGTTCATGGACATCGAAAGGGTAGAGTTGATCCTGTGCGATTCCAAATAAATGATAACCCACACCTCCAGATCCGTGTACCAAAGCAGCTTCCTGAGGTGTGGATGTTTTCAACAGCAAGCTAATACTGTGCATTTTCACTTTGGTTTCTGACAGCCATTGAAACCATGCAGAGATAGTCTGTGGAGGACCTAGTTAACCAGTATGTAGCACATCTGGGTATTTTTCAAGTCTTAATACCCTTACTACTAGTATGTGGTAATGGCTTTGTAAATATTAAAATGCTCTTCTGAACTTTGGTTCTCTTTGTACTTTAAATCGTATGTTGTTAAGTGAAATTTTTAACATTCTGTGCTTGGAAAATGGAGGCAAGAATAAGAAATGTGCTGTAAAACATTCTGAGTGGAGGAGAATAATAGGAGTGGAGGTAAAAAAAAAGAAGTAGAAGCACATATAATCTGAATGTGAGCATTCTTGTCTGTTGTTATTACTTAACAGTTATTTTCTTGAATGCTCAAGCTCTTTGGAGGTATATTCTGTTTCAATATTGTAATGTTTTTATTGTGGATTTATACAATGGTAATTGTGTAGCTAGTGAGGGTCTATGTTGTAGTTTCCACCACAGACAGAAAACTGTTGTGCTTTCTGTAAACACAGAACCTTTATTGGTGACTGTAAGTTGTACAGTTTGCTTGGGTTAGTATTGTCAGATCCTACAAACCTTGAAGAGGCTTTTGAAGAACTGTCTAAGCAATTTAAAATGCTGTGTAGTGCAGAAAACCAAATCTGTTAAATTAATCTGCAGGTTCAGGTTAGTTTATTGGCTTCTGCTAGGAATGTTTTTACTCTTACTCTATGGAAACAGATTCTGGTTTTGAAGATAGTGACAACTATCTCCAGCTTTTTTAGCATCATTTCACATACTTTTTGTATGTTATGAAAAAATTATTCCAAGATGACTGTGCTAGAATTCCTCACAAGATGAGAAGTTATCTTGCAAAAAAATTATTTCATTTAGTGTTATCTGTATGGTGTCTGTAAGCAGGACTTGCACTTTCTGTTGTCTGACCAGGAAGTGGTGTATTACATTGGACCCGATGTCAGAAATGTGTCCTATATCATGGCTTTTCTTTTTCCTGCTGTCTTCAAGGTTGTACCCCTGGAGTCAGATCTTGGAGATGTTCCTGTTATTGATCACAAGCCATCCAAACTGCCGTTGTTCAAAAAGCAGTATGAAAATAAGGTATTTACAGGTAAGAGATTTTAAGTGTGAAATATTAACTACTTTAAAAACTGCAACAAACCCAGCAAACCAGCCAAACGAAAACCAATTCCAAAACTAATTCTATCTCAAATCTTCTCCCACCAACAGAAAAAAGTTACGTATTTTTATCTGTAACTGTCCTCTAAATATTTGTAGTGTATAGATCTCTGTTGATATTTCATGTCAGTTAGGCAATGGGGAGTAGCATTCTCCTGTGCATGTGGTACTGTGTGTCCAAATTTGCTTGAAGAAATTCAGTTGAATAGAAAATTGGCACAAAACTTTGAATTTTGATACATCTCTAAGAAAATTCTCAGAGGTATTTTAGCATGTGAGCTCCTGCCTTTTAGAAGTAGGCAGCTCCTCACAGATCTACAGTAGAGGTCCTAACTTTAAAGTCTTACAGTGAAGATGTATGTGTATGTATGCATAAGTGAGAGTGTTCTCTCTCTGACTTTCATTTTGGGGAACACAGGATCAAAGGTGGCAGATCCATGCTGTTATGGACATACCCAGTTTCATCTTCTTCCTGACAAACTGAAGCGGGAGAGGTTTATAAGAGAGCGTCTCGAGGATCAGATCGAAGTTGTTTATCGATCGAATGGAATTGCAAGTCTCTTTGCCTGGACAGCAGCACAAGCAATGTATCAAGGTGAGACAGTCAGCTTGACAAATTTTTCCTGTTTATGAATGCCTAATGTAAAGTTCTTCAACCTTTTTTCCCAACACCTTTTTGTCATGCTTTTTTTTCTGAAGACCATCTTTTAATTAAGTCTTTACAGATGTAATTGAATTGAAAAGAGAGTTAAGACTTCGTCTTTGAGTACTTTGATTCAGAGGAATTAATTAAAGAGAAAAATATTTTTTCATATGTAACAGTAAGCCTGTGCAAAACCCTCAATCCTGCTTTCACTTGCTCTTCCTACCTTAAGAAGTAAAGGTGGTAGATACCAAGCAAATTTTTTTTTTTTTTTTTTTTTT
>VXAC01008090.1:546238-596189 GCA_013399225.1 Rhipidura dahli
AAACTCTGTTGCTTAGCCATTGTTTCAGTAATTTCAATTCCATGAAAATACTAGGAATGAAGAAAAATGTCAGCAGCCTTACATTAGAATTTTATGCCTGTGTTTGTCTAAAAAAAATCTGAGAAGACCTGGATAGTTAGACCAGATCAGCCTTTCACTTCCTCTCATAATTATTGTCTAGTGTTACTGTAAGACACCTGATGGCTTGTAGTTTCACTTGAGAAACAGCACATGTAAGAAAATCCTTTGACTGGTGTATATTGCTGGCTCTGCATCAAATTTATTTTGTAATGGTGTCTTAAAAAGCTTAACTTCCTTTGTGGATATAAAATATTGAAGTCAAGTAAGTCTTGTCTTCAGTGTTGATCACAGCTGTAAACACCTCATGAATTGTAAGGACAGCATTATATCTATGACTTTTCTTCTGTAACAGTTTCTAGCATTGTTGCACGTGATAATAATGTTCTTGAAAAATATCGGTGTGTGTACTAGTGCACATGCATAAATATATAAATACTTTTAACAGGCTATTAGTGCTCAGTGGGGTTTGTTTATATTATTCCTTCATAGTGTTCTTGGTGTCTGGCTGATTGCTATGGTCAGTTATGCTCATGCTTACACGTGCATGCTTTTGTCATAAAACAAATGCTCACTGCCTCTTGAGAACCATGGAATAGTAAAAAGACATTTTCTTTCAGCTCATTTGCAGGACTTTAGAATGCAGTAGTAATTTAACTGTTATGGAAAAGTCACTTGGCTGATCAGTGAGTGGTGATAGGGAACTCTGTACAAAATGCAAGTATGCCTTGTGTGTTCCTGATCTTGGACATAACCTTTATTGGTCATGATGGTTTTTTTGGTTAGTCTGTATGCAAAATACTTGTGTTGCTAAAGCAGACAGGACTTTTTCCCTTCTAGGACGTGGCTGCAATTCTCAGTGTTTTTCTGTATTTCAGGACTAGGGTTTAGGCATGTGTGCTGAGAGAAATCTCAAGTTCTGTTTTATTTGTTTATTTTGTAGGATTCTGGAGTGAAGCAGATGTGACCCGTCCTTTTGTATCGCAGGCAGTAGTGACTGATGGAAAATATTTCGCTTTTTTTTGTTACCAGCTAAATACTTTAGCACTAACTGCAGAAACTATTAAAAACAACCCTCGAAAGAATATCTGTTGGGGTACAGACAGTAAGCCACTGTATGATGTTGTGGAAGATGGTAATGTGAAAGGTTTTAATGATGAAGTTCTGCTTCAGTTGGTTCGTTTTCTACTAAACAGACCAAAAGAGTTGTAAACCATTAAGCCACGTGTAAAGTATGTGCCTGAACTTCCTTGTAACTCCATGAAGTAGAGCTATATTATACCTTGATTTTAGTCAGGTGTTTGTCTAGCAAACACTACATACATATTTTGTGTTATTTGGGCCTTCTTTCTTTTTTCTTTTTTAATGTATTCTGTACACTTGCAAATAAATGGCTGAAATACCTTGAAGTCTTTTGTATATTTACTCTTAAAAGCCTACTATGCTATGTTTTTTTTAGCAGATCCACAATTCCCTGTTGAATTATCACAACAAAGTGTGAATTCATATGACCATCTGATAGTATCACTAGGAAACAGCTGTCTTGATACTCAGTGATAGATTTCTGATTTTGTGCCCCAGAGAAGTTAAATGCTTATTCATTCTTACGAGTATGTGAGCTCAGAATAAAATGTTTGTAAATGGATGGTTGGCAACTTGGTTACATAGTAAGAGAAGTCTTTACACATGGTAGTGTAAACATTATGGAACTTGCTTCCAAAGGCTGTATTGTGAACAAGCTTACACAATTTTAAGCTGTCACCTCCAGAACCACGGAGAGAACTTTTAAGTGCATTTGTAGTCTACAGTTTTCCCTTTATTGTGGGTCTGTGATTTTAGCTTTTGGTATCTTGATGTTTTCATGGCTGATATTTGGGTGTGTTATGAGTGTTCTTTTTGTAGACCACAGCTGAGCTGCAGCTAGGATGTCTGATTTATGAAATACAACATTATACCATCATTGAGTAGTTAGGGTTGGAAGGAACCATTAAAGGTCATTTATTTCAAGCCTTTAGCAGCGAGCTAGGACATCTTCAGTGCGATCAGGTTGCTCAGACCCCTGTCCATCCTGACCTTGGATGTTTCCAGGGGTGGGGCATCCATCTTCTACCTCTCTGGACAGCCTGTTTTGCCATTCTCATTCTAAAAAACTTTTCAATGTATCTAACTGCATTAACCCTCTTAGTTTAAAAGATTACTCACCTTTTCATATTGAAACAGGCGCTGCTAAGATATTATGACTAGTATTTATCTATCAACAAAGTGTAACTGGTTCTGAGGTAACTAAATGTGCTTAAAATTTTACATAATTCCATCCACTATACTTGACCTTTCTGGAATTTTCCAGTGCTTTTGTGAAGAGGCAAGTAGTTTGTTGTTAAACATAGAGTATTGGCAGAATCATTGAAATACTGGCTTGCACATTCTTCAGTGTGAGCAACAGCCCGCTTTCTGTTGTAAAGTGGTTTACGAAGTATTTTGGTAATGGAAGATTAAGTAGTTGTAGAGGTTTACTTGACTGGTACTTTGCTATATATAGGAAAGCATTGCCTCTTTCTCCACCATCAAGAGATAATATAAGATGTGTACAAGCACTGGTTATTTTTTAAGAGAAGTCATTAAGTGCTGGTTTTGTCTTAACAATACATGGCTGTTACCAGTTCTGATAACTGCTGATCCTTGGATTATATAAATGTTCCCTGTAGTAACAGAAGATAAACTGCTGGGTAAGAATGTTGATTATAGAGAATGACCTGTGACCTAGCTTAGAAGGGAGTGGTTGATACTTCAGTCTGGTCTGATTAAGGGATGATACAAAATGAATGGAAGGGTATGAAAACAAGGAGTTGGATATTCTAACCCTATGGCAGTTTTTACAGTTGGTGTAATATGTTACACTCTTCAGCTTGAGGTTCACTTGAGTGCATACATCTCGGGATTGTGAAAACTGACATGTACAATCAAAGAAAGTCCTGCTCCCATGGATAAAACCCATTAATTTTTCTATTATCCAGCCTTTTGTCTATGCTGAGGCTTCAGCTGTAGTCGAGCAAGTTCAACGAATTTTCCTATATGCAGCCTTCCTAGTGACTGAAATATCACTGTACATGTGTCACCTGGTAGTAAAACTCAGCATTGGGAGTGAGGGAGAAAGTCTTAGGCTGAGCTGCCCCTTTAGTAAGTGTGAAGTATCAATGTAGCTTTCTTCAGCATTCTGCAGCAGGGGATACTCTGGGAAAAACTGCGGGTGGCACTGTTTCACCCTCTACTGGGAAAAACTAGTGGGTATTGTTCTACTTTTTTGTCACTGACTGAGAAAGTTGAGACATTGTAATGTATGCAGCTTTGTACAACCATCTTTCATCTTCAAGGCCGGGTTGGATGAGACTTAGAGAAAGCCGTTCTGGTGGAATGTGTCCCTGCTCGTGGCAGGTGGGTAGGAAATAGATTTGTTTTAAGGTCCCTTATTTGATGATTCTGTGATCTTGTACTCAGTACAGGATGCTTAATGCTGCCTTACAATGATAAAGTAAGAAAGAAAAAGAGAAAAGCTCTGTTTGGGCTTTCATTTTTTTTCTTTAATTATTGTATATCTTTTAAAAACTAAAAAAATAGAAAGCCTAGAAGCTGCAGTGTTCCTGTTGTTCAGCTTTGGTTATCAGAAACCCCCTCCATGATTGTACTCTTCTTAAGTCTTGTGGGAACATCATTCTTTAGCACTTTACATAGAGGTTTACAAAAAGGTGATTTAAAACCACAGCCTGGAAATCTCCATGTTTGGATCCTTTATCCTGTATCAATTTCTGCTTTGGCCAAGTGGAGTGTAACACAAGGGAACATAAGGAGGAATCTAAAAATAAGACTGGGTTTTGCATAATGAGGCAAGAATTTTCTCTAGTACTGAACTGCTTTGCTTAAAACTTTTATCACCTTCAAGTGGGTGACTGATCTATGTAATTCTGCCTGCATTGTTGTTTCATATTATGAGGCTGTGAGTGGTGACTTGAAATGGAAAATTAAAGCAGAGAGGAAGAGACAGGGAGGCCAAAACTTTATTATGTCTACTCAGGGTCATGTTTGCACCAAGTTTTTGGGGTAGATAGCTCTGCATCCTTTCAGACAGGAGGAAGAGCTTCAACATTTATAGTCTTTGCTTGGTCATACAGAAGTCTCTCCTGATACTTCTTCTGTACTCAGGTTTTCTGTTGTTGGAGAAGACACCCACTCCTTCTACCACAAACAGAGATGAAGGTTTCCCTCTGGAGTTCCATGGAGTGGGCTTTTCCTGAGACAAGAGCAGCTCTTGGAGTCAGCTGTTGGTGAGAGAATCTATTGACAACTTGACCTACTGGCAGTATACCTCTGATGGACATAATGGAAGTAGCTTTCCAGTGTAGTGTGAAAGAAGGCCATCCTGTTCTGATTATGGGACTACTGGATCATGAACTGTTGGAAGATGTTAGTAAAGGGACGCCAGTAATGGATACAGGGGTTGTGCCTTCTCTAGTGCACTGACAAATTGTGTAAAGTTTACATGTTGATACACTGTAATTTTTTTTATAACTGAGTTTCTTGAAAGGTCTGGCTGTCCTACATCTAGAAATGGATTAAGAAGAGTTACAAGCTACAAGGAGTTAGTATATGGCCACTACTGATATATTTTTTAATGCATGTTGAGGTGCAAAGGGAAGAAGTTGTGGATGTCGCTACATACTACTACAGGACTGGGGGTTTACAATTAACTGGCTTATTTGTATCTAATTCAGAATGATAGAAGCCAGTCTAAAGTCTGCCATGCTCTTCAGCCTGGTAACTAACCCATTGGTCTTGAAGCAGGAGTCTGAAGATGTGATGTTAGAAATTGTTTTCTTTGCTTTGAAGATAGTCTGGGTAGGCCTCTTACCACTGGTAACAGATACTGTATGATGAGTTTATTTATAACCATTTAGAAAAACTCTTGAACAGGGCAAAAAGGCAGAATGCTTGACAAGGTTTTTTTTTATGTCTCTGCAGGACTAGATGTCCAATAGCTTATGCTGTTGGAAAGATAAATAATTCTTCTATACAGGACAGTAGCTTTATGGTGTCTGCTCAGCTGTATCTCTATCTGCAGTAGTTTTTATTTATCCTGGTTTCTGCATAGTTGGAAGCATTTGTTTTTAGCTAAATAATCTGAGTAAGCATTCATGCTTCATCTTTGATCATTCTTGCCTTTTAATAACTATTTGAAGCTCAATTTATTGAACTAAATCTCTGGACGAATCTTCTGTGTATTACCTTTCTCATTCCTGCTAAGTTATGCTTGTTTTAATTTCTTTTTAATGAAGAATTGATCTTAATGTATCTCCTTTAAAGGAAATCTTCCTTCTCTTTCTTTCCTCTTTTTATGCTTTCAGCATTCCTTTAAACCAGTTATCAAGTCAGTACACTTTATCACTGCTCTCAAGGGACACAATACAGGATTGTTTTCACTGTTGGAAAGCATAGCTTATAACACAAGACTGTCTGCACTGCAAATGTGCATACTTTTGTCAGTGAGATGTCCCAGTGCAGGTTTATGTTTCAACCTCAAATTTCAGCCTGTAAAGGCTTTTTGTTTGGTTGGGTTTTTTAAAATCAGTTCCTGCACCAACACATTTCTCTAGGTAATTGGAGATGATTAGGAGTCAGAATTTTAAAACTCGGAAACTGTGATTGTCTAGCTTGGAGAAGAAGAGTCTCAGGAGAAATTTTATCAATGTGTATGAGATGGAAAGAAGTGAAAAGATTTGGGTAGGCCTATTTCAGTTGTTTCCAGTGAGAGGACAAGAGGAAACAGCCAGAAACTGAAAACCAGGAAGTTCTACTTAAATGTTTTGTTTGGTTTTCTTTCTCTAATGGCAACCGAGCTCTAGAACAGATTGCGCTAAGAAGGATGGGGAGTTTCCACCACTGGAAATACATAAAACCAGATGGCTCAGCCCTGGGCAAGCAGTTGTAGATGACCCTGCCCTGAGCAGGGTGAGTGGATTAGGCAACACTTTTACCACTCTGTGATTCTGTGGAAATAAATTAGTGGTCACCTTGTAGATCAGACACTATTAATGTGTAGGAGGAAACCATGTGCCGAGATTTGGGTAAATAGTGGGTACTGGCCTGGACCTCCTGGTCTTTGTGTGGCCATCCATGTGGCCATCCCAAAACTCTTCCTGCTTTGATCATTTCTTGCTGGCTATTTAATTGCTTGCTTTTATATGGGAAGCCTGGGTCCTCTTCAGCAACACTGGGTCCACTTCTTGAGGTGCATTTATTCAGCATAGATTTTACTTGATCCGCAGCTGCAAGTAACTTCAGCAGAAGACACTTACACTACATCTTCCTTTCTTGACACAACACTTGGACCAAGAATACAGTTAAGGCTTTACACTGAATTTCCATGTCTCCAAGTTTATGTCAAGGCATGTTTGTGTCTGAGTTTCCCATCAGTATTGTAATTCCTTACGTATGACCTTTGACAGGCCCAAGTGTCTTTCTTCCCTGTTTCAGAAACCAGCATTAGGCAGGGGTGACTTGGCCCCTGTTGTCTGTGGAGGAATGTTGTTGGTTTATTCTGCATACAAGCATAGATAGCAAATTCAAACATTTCCTGACACTCCCAGTGGTAACTGTAGGAGTAGGACTCCTCTCTTTCTAAAGGTGTGTAGTGTTTTACCTTGTGATTAATGATTATGGTTAAGAAGCTCATGTCAAATAGTTTACTGTTGTTTTAAGAGCAGATATGCCTACTATCTGGAAAATCCTATGCAAATATATAGACAGAACTTGCTGTGAAAATCTCCTCAAGCTGATAATGAAATCAAAGAAGAATGGGGAAAACAGCAATGCTTGCTTCTTGGAGAAATCATCCAGCAGCATAAATAAAGGTAAAATTGAGGTGGAGTTAAGAGTAAGACTCTTTGGTAGGATAATAAGATTTAGGTTTGCAACTGTGTTTACAAGAGATATGCACTAGTAGATTATTTTATAACTTTATTTTATAACTAAAAGAAATAACAAGGTATAATTTTATGTTGATTCTTAATAGCATGTTATTATCAATTTGGATTGAGCTGTTATCATTATTATCATTATTATATGTTATTCTCATTTGGAACTGAATATTAAAACAAACCCCAATCTATACACTTAATATTTCAATAGTGTAGGCTTCCACAGGGATTTTTTAAAATATGTAACAGGTTTGATTCCTAAATCCTAGTAGTAATTTTAATGGAATTTTGTTTTACATTTATAGCATACATAAATGTTTTGAAAAATTTTGTATTTCTAAAGACACTAACCTGCCTTTTTAAAATGTTCCACCAGATTTCATTACCGCACAAATCTAAATAAAGCTTTTGCTTGAACTGGCCAGTACAGAATTTCTGAAGCATGCTGCTTTTCTCTCTTGTAAGCATATTATTATGCTGACCAAGAGCTGAATTAGAACACAGCCAGCCTGGCATTCAAGAGGTACTGAACAAAATCAACATAATGACTGTGTGTTTGGACAACTGCTGTCTCTGGAGATATACCTACTGGGCTTTTCTGAAAATGTCATATGTGCACAAAGAGTTATGGCTTAAATAAACCAACTATGTTTTTGTTGCAAGTCATTGGATTGAATCTGTGGATGAATGGAAGGAACTGGGATGAAGTCTAAATGTCAAATGTGATGTTGCCATTTTACCTTCCATGTTAAGAGATGCCTTGGAAAGGGCAGGATGGACTGAAGCACCTTACTGAGTACTATTTGAGTTCAATACTGTAAGGAAACTATTAGGAAGACAGAGTCAAGTCACCAAAAAGCAATTTTTAAACTAAGTGAATTAAGAGTGAATTGTGAATCTTGTGACTGTAAACAGAAATGTCTTTACAGGAGAGGATAGATTATTTACATGATCTAAAAGTTATTACCTTGAAAAATATTAGCTAGAGGGATTAACTAATGCAAAGTGTGTGGTTCCATTGTTAAGTAGTAATATATTTGTTAAATCACAAAGCATCTCTGGACTAGGCATGCTAAAACTCATGACCAAAACCCTAGTGACACATACTAGGGAACAGACTGACTGAAAGAGGGTTCTGCTATCAGGTGTGTGAATGTGTTCAGAGACAGGGGTCAGTCCAGAACATTTTGGTGCTGTGAGTAGAGGAAGGGGTATGGGTGGGGAGCCTGTAGCAATCAGATGGAGGATTCTGAGAAAGAGGCTTTTTTTCCACCTTCACCCTTTCCACTCTCAGGCTTTCCAGCCTGGCTCTCACCTGTCTTCCCTCTTGAGAATGTACACCCCGTTTCTCCCAAACTCCTTCTGGACAGATGCTTTTGGGTGTCTCTGAACTGCGCATCTTACATTTCAGCTCAGGTAATATAACCAGGGCAGCAGCCTCCCTTGTCAGTGATGACAGCTCAGCCTCACAAATCCTCTAAGGGGTCTTTGCTTCTCTCTCTCGTCCTTTAAAGGTACTTAGAAGTTTAGGTGTGTTGATATGGTTGCTAAAGCAGATTTCAGAAGTATTCAATAGGGAACAGAGACATATGAAAAAACTAATGAAAAAACTTTGATTAAAGCACAGATGTTGTATGTAGTAGTTTCACCCCTTTTGGAGTCAGGGGAGGGAGAAACCCCTCTGAAGAACAATTTAATCCTGAGATTTAATGTATCTGCCACTGCTCATTCAAAGATAGTAGTGATACTTTCAATCTTCCTCTTTCTTCCAGTGATTGTATCTTTGATTCTTCCTTTCCTGTAGGTCTTAGTTTATTGGACGTGTTCTGTAATGTTTAAGATATGATAGCATGGGAAATAAATACTTTATGGGTCCTTCTGAGCTGGTTATCCCAGTCACTGCTGTTCAAAAGGAGACTGGACTCGATACTCAAGCAGACTTCCCCCAGGCATTCATGCAGAAATTTCTGAATCCTTCAGAACATAAAGCAGGGTTGTAAGCAGAAAAAGTATCATTTTTAAAGAATCATAATAGTATCTGATTTTTGTCTTGGTTTCAGCTGGCAGGGGAAATAACTGGATAGACTTTTAAGTGTTCTTCATTGGCTTTTTTAGTTCTGCTTGTTTTTAACTTTTGTGTCTATGACTTCACAGTGTTTTTTCTTTGATTTTTCTTTTTTTTTTTTTTAACTGTGTTTTTTTTTTCCCCTTAGCACTCCTGGGTTTTTGGTTTGGTTTTTTGGTTTTTTTTGCTTGGCAGTCTTCAGCAATATTTGAAGGAGTGGGAATGTGGCATATTGAAAGCTTGAAATTTATCATGCTTGGAAAGGTTACAGAATTTCGTTAGGGAAAGTCAAGGGAATTTTTAGCTACATTCAATACTTTGAAATAAATATGCTCAGTTCCAGTCTACAGAAATAGGGTATCTAATTTCACCAGTTTTGAGGTAAGCAGTTTCAAAATCCTTTAATGTTGCAGTTATTGTTTCCTGTAGAGGGTAGAATAGTTGTTATGGTATATAATCTGTTTGGCAGAAGAGGACAAATCATCACAGGATGAGAAAGCATATAAATGGTATACCGGGCTGGAGCTGAAGTCTAGATGGATGCAATGTTGACATCAGGGACAGAAGATTTAAAAGAGACTGACAGTATTTCCATGGAGTTTTTACTGCTATATTTTAATTATTGGTTGTCACTTCATAACTGTTTTTCATGGTGATGTGTACTATTAACTTCAAAGATTAGTCCCTATTGTTTAAATCTGATGCAAGTTCCTCATTATGTGTAGCTTAAAAAAAAATTAAATAAACTCTAAATTATTATAAATAAATTTGTAAATTTATAATTTTTTGTAAATTCAGATGTTTTCCTTTATGTGTCATAAATATTAGAATGTAAGAAGTATTTGCAGCATGACTTTCAGATGAGAACCTAATGGAAGCAGAGCCCCTCCCTTGTGCAAAAGAGTAATTTTTTCCTTCAAATGAACACCCTCTCATTTCACTTTCTTCAGGGGAAAAAAGAAAATTTAAAAAAGTGAGATAGGAAAATGTTTATAATGCTGTAGATACAATCAAGGAGGTCACTTGCGGTTGGAGTTTAGCTTCATGTTCCTTCACTCTCACTTCAGGGAAGATGTTCTGAAAAATTTCTGCTGCAGTTAGCATAATGCAAATTGTAATCTCATTTACACTGGTATAAATCTGTAGTTACTCTATTCAAGCTTTTACTGGAGTAAAAGTAAAAGCTTCAATAGAGCAACTATTTCAATAGATATTCAGTAGAGTAGCAATTCTGATATTTGGCTTCATGTGTTACTATATGTAAATGTATATTTAAGGTGGAAAAAACCTAACAACTTAGATTCATTAAACAGTCTAGGGAGAGTGGCAAAATAAACAGCATATGATAAAATTTTGAGGAGAGTGGAGAATCACGTAATTCCATAATTAATCATACATAGAACCAGCAACCCATACATGAATTTCATCCACTCTCTCCCTCAGCCCCTTTTAAAAAAAATATATTACCAAAGCTATGTAAGAGAAAATACTTGCTAAACAGTGTCTCACCATATTTGCAAGTGGTAGCTCCAGGGAGTCTGTTTGCAAGGAAGAGCTTTAGACCTTCATGCAATACACAACTTTATATATTTCCAAATGGGTTTGGTCTAAAACTTTATTTATGCCTAGAACTGACTTCTGATTGCAGTGGTATAAGGAGTAAAGTACTAATAGTCATGTTATTCATGTTTGTTTCTTTCTTCTAAAAGACAGAAGAGGTCAATGCTTTGTGTTTACAAAAACCCTGCAACAACAAGACCGAAAAAACCCAGAACCAACCAATCCAGCAAGCCAAGAAAAGAAATCTGAAGAAAAGAGTAATAAATCATATATAGCCTACATCAGTTGGAAAATTGAAAATTGCCAGTTCCCTCTTTCTTGGACATTAACATATTCTGTCACGAGATGCTTGTAGGGAAAGGTTAGAATGAGAATGGAATGTAATAATACTTTGAATTTAGCTTGTCTTTGAGTAGAAGTTTGGACTAGATTGCCTCCAGTGGTTGCTTCCAATTTACATCCATCTGTACTTTTACAAAGGGAGAACAGGTAAAGTGAGGGTAAATTACTGGTCTCATGAGTGAGACCTGTCTTACGTTACTCTCAGGGAATGTAGTTTGTGTAGTACTGTTTCCTAGAGGATGTATCTGAAGGCATTTCTGCTACAGATCTCTTAAGTTATAAGGGGGTGCCAGTAGTTTTAGGGGAAACATTTGTTAATAATTGGGATTGAATGTTTAGATAATAGCTCATTTGCTCACTGAAATTTTGAAAATTTGTAGCAGAAGAAGAATGACCTATTTATTATGTGCTTGGGTAACCAGTTGTTCCTCCCTAAAAGAAATTTTAGTCACCCCATCAGGAAGGAAAACTAATCTGTTTTGATTTAGGCAGCCGGTCACGCAAGGGGCACACAGGCAACAACACTGTTCAAAATGTACTTTCTGAAAAGAGCCCCATGTACTGAAATAATTTGGGATCAGCTTTTGGATGTTTCATAAGCAAAACCAAGGTTTAACTTCACCAAATAAATGTTTCACAATGAATAATGCACCCAGCTGTAGCAGGAAAATATCATTTGCTCAACTGCTTAACTATTCATCCTTCTGACCAAGGTTTATGGTGGTGTGAAATGCAGCTTAACTTTGCAAATATGGAATGTATAGTAAAATTATCCCCTTTTGTGAAATTAGAAGGAATAAGCTTCTGATGGGTGTTTATGTACTGTGCTGACAGATTATAAAAGATTAAAAGGAAATTTTAATGAAGTGAAAAGCAGCCCTTGCAGCTTCTAACCCACATGATTAGAGGAGCAGAAGCTAGGGGATTTGGGAGGATTTAGCAAGATGAGGTAGATGGGGCAGGGAGATTATGACCTGCAATTGGAACCAATTGCTTGTCTAACTCATGTTTCCTTAGATAATGCATTTAGGGCTCCAGTTCTTTCAAGAACAGTGAGGGTGAGATGAGCAGAAGAAACATAGTCTTGAAATAGTTTGAGGCTTATTTTCGCTAATCAGGTAACAAAACACAAAAGGCAAACACAGAGCCAAAACAGTGCGTCAAACAAACACAGAAGAGTGCAGCATTTACCTTTATATACAGGGAATGTTGCAAGTCACAGGGCAATGCAATTATTTTGCATACTTTTTGTAACAAAAATCACCAAAAAGAGGCATAATACAAAGCTTGGGATTATGACCTGAACTGTTCATTGTTTTTTAAGCATGTTGTCATAGAAAAGAAACTTGGTGTATAATACAGGCATAAATTGTTGTATAAATTATTGAAAAGGAAATATTTGGTTTAGACTATAATTATGCAGAATGTGTATTACAGAAAAACTGAAAGCATTTGAAGGATTCAAAAGGATATTGATGAACAGCATTTGTAATTACTGATGAATCAAAGTAATTAATATAAAGCTTAGTCATTAGAAAAATCTAGAAGTATTACTGCCATGATGCAGTTTTTATAAAACTACTGAAGGATCACAAAGGATGAGTACAGAGCAGTTATTTTGCTCTCCATTGTTATATGGATTATGCCACTCATTATCCTTCTCAAGTTATGGGTAAATGTCACTTTTGCAGATAGGCTTATTTTCTATCCTTGTAAAAGGCCTGCCACAGCAGTGCCCCAAAATACCTGGCCTTCGTTTGTCATCAGTGGAGCTTCCCATTTTGCTGCAGCCACAGGCTGTCTTGGGCTAAGAGCTCTGTGGAGAAATTTTTGACATGGCACTTACTATTTTCCATTTAAAATCTCCATATTTTCCTGGAAACAGGGTAGATGAAATTAGTTTTTCTATCATGCACTCAGTATAATAATTTGCACTTTCTTTTTTGAATGATTGCAGCTCTCTTTTTAGGGATTTTCTCATTTCATACTCTGTCTCAATACAATCTATTCTTCAAATCCTAAACAAGGAAAAATATCTGTAAAAGAGAGTTTAGAGATCCCCTTGGGGCCTGCCATTTGAAAAAGTCTATACAATCTGTCTTAAAAATCAAAGCATTAGAATTGAAGCAGATGGATTATTTTATTCAGGCATGTGGAATTAGTAGTATGAATTAGTTTGGACAACTATATCTGCTTCTCCTGACCATCAGAATAGTTCTTTACATATGGCTTTAGGCATCTTTAGATACTCAAGTGACTAGGTGTATATCATTAGGACCCTAAATTCTTAAGTCAGTGGATATTTACATGACTCGGGTATCTGCCATTCAAGTGGTACAGAGGTATTTAAGGACTGAAGTCCATGCAGGCCACTTTAGAACCATATCTAAAAGCAGAGACTCAGAGGCCACCCTCAGCAATTCTCAGATTAAGAGGCATTTCCTGGTCTGTTGTGCATGTGAAGACAATCCTGGAGAGATGCAATAAAATAGAAGTGGCCTTTTCTGAGGCCAAAAGGTGAACTACACTTTGCAGAACTACTCATGACTAAGGAGTTGTAGAATACAGAAGGCCATTGCTGAAAATCATGCTGACCTGGGTTTGCAGGAGAGTTTTAAATCACTGTTTCCCCAAATCTGGAGAGATTCTCAATCACTGGAATATTGGTTTTGAGTTTTGCACAGTTAATTTCTTATGTAACTTCAGAAGAGGAAGTTGAGCGAGATCTTTTGGGAAGAAATGAAGCAGTGTCAAAAAAGCTCACCTTGGATTTATTTTCAAAGGACCAGTTTGGAGTAAGTGTATCAGATATGGAGATGAAGATAGTCTTGCCATGGTGTAATTAGGATACTACTCTCCAAGATGATAGATATTTGTGATGACTTCGCTTCTTATTTTAGGAAGTTGAGTTCCTGATTTCAGGATTGAAGAGACTGATTAACACAGATGATGTCTGGGTAACAGAGGGATCTCATCATGGCCATCATCTTTGTAAGTAACCACATCCCACACCTTTCCTAATTGTTTAACTCCTGGCTAGTGTAGATGACTTCAAGTCACCTGGGCTCAGATGCCTGATTTTGCTGAAGCTATATGGAAGCTGTACATCTGAACATACCTTTTGAATTGGAAGCTTAGCAATCAACTAACAAACTCTCCACTGTTACAACTTTCATGAAAACTGAGAATCTTGGTTTTAGAACCTGAGAAAACTGTACTGTGTTTCCTGAGACCATCTGTAGTGTAAATACCAAACGATGAATATTAAGCTATTCCTTAGATCTTCAGAGTATTTAAATCTGGTTTTACAAGATTGAAAGAGTCAAGAAAATTGTGCTTAGTGCTGGAGGGAGTTATAGCTCAAGTTGTAATTTCTGTTTGTTGACAATCTAGTGAATTATTTACCAATTTACTTTTGAAATGTTCTGTGTAGGGTACTATATCTTTGTGGCTCATCACAGCTGAAATTTGGCAATTCAGCAAGAGAAAGAAATGAATAAGTTTGCACTAATGAGAACCGCCTTTAGAACTATGATTTGACCAAGCAACTTCTATAGCAAGTTTCCCATGAACTTTAAGCTTCAAGTTATATCTCCACAATTGTTTGAGGGAAATTTAATTCAGAAAACATTGCAGACCTGAAGAAGTGTCCAGAAGCTTGTCTAATTTTATTTTGGCTGTATCATTTGATCCAAAGATACTACATCTCTACAAACTTGCCCATCTTACATTCTCATAACACCCTGGGTGAAGCAACATCATTATTATTATTACTATTATATGTATATAAAATACACTTTTTCAAGTAGTGGGGATCACATCAGTACCTATATTATCCTCTGTACTTTAGTCCTAGAAGAATCAATACGATTGAACTTAAACTGATTTTCATGAAGTTGGAGGGTTGTTACAACTAGTATTCGAGCTATCTTGTTCAGTGTTTTGTTGGTGTCTGTATGCTAAATTATATATATGTTGCAGATGTGTATAAAATTAAGTCTTTTAATTTCTGTCTGCTGATACCATGTATTATACTTAATCCTTACAAGGTATCAATAAAGCTTGATTCAGTGAATTTTCCTATTTTTGTGCTCAAGTAACTGATACTAAAGGTAAGGGGCATAGTGTGCTGTTAAAGACAAGAACAAAAATAATTTATGATCCTGTTTGCTCAAGGCAAAGTTGAGGTTACCTTTGTCAGCTTCTTTTCTGTGAGACATCTATAGGATAAAATGGTAGGAGACAGCTTCTAGAAAGTCACAATAATATTCTGAACAAACTGTGCTTGTACAGATAATTGAACCTTGTGAAGATTCACCTGTTGGGCATTCATTTTGTTCCTTTTTATCTTTCTGTTTTCTCTGTGAGATTAGTTTTGACATTGTAAACTGGAAATAGTGGTATCTTGTTGAAAGTGTTGAAAATCCCTTGTTTAGACATTTGAATGTTTTTGATGTTACTGTAGCCTTCCCACTGAGCCAGATGTGTTCCCAGCCATCACTGTTTTTCTTGAGGGCTTCTATAAAATTCCTGAAATAGAGATGAGCTGTTGGTGTTCTTTTCTTCCTTGATGTTTAAGAATGAACATCTCAAATATTTAAAACCACCCTTTTTGCAGTCAAGGCAACAGTTGTGTGCCAGCCTGATGTCTTTTGTCCACCTGTGAGGAAGACTAGTGAAATATGGATCAACCAGAAGAGCCCAAAGGTATTCATAATGCTGTATTGGTGATGAATGACTACTTGAATGGTTTTGGTGTTTGTTTCACTCATAATTATATGGGTGGTGGTATGATATTCTGAAACAAGTTTGGATCTTGGTACTGCTCTTCCCTGCATATCTTGCATACAGTTCATTGTCCTTCTGACTTGCTTTCTTGCCTGTAGTTTCCACCTCAACATAACTTATTCACACAGGAGCTATAAGTGTTTGTTAGAGTTGCTCAGGAAGTACATCATGCTTTGAGACCAAGCTGTAAATGTGACTATGGAGAGCTTATAGGATGCTTTAAAACAGAAGCAGTTGTATAAGACAGTGAAGCCATGAGACTTGGACACATTGATGTGTTCTCTGTCTGGATTTTTTGCAGTTGTTGAAAGATCAGTTGCACCATCTGAAGGAAAATTGACATTTTTCATTTCAGTTCCTGCAGTAGTGAACCAAGGAACTATTGGGATGGTATAGTTTAAACTATTATGTGATCAGTAGTAAAAGAACAAATTGGGAATTCCCCTCTAAATATATTTTATTTAAAAATATGTAAATATATCTACACAAATCAGCTTTGTCAAAGTCATTTCTCATTTATAATAGGAAGAATGAGGGTTTTTTCATGGTAATGAGCCCTTTGGGTCTGATGTTTAAGTGAAGAAATGTGCTAAGACCTTGGGGGAACTAAACTCCATCAGACCACTTTGGTTTAATCTTAGAGCTTGATAAGTTCTGTGACAACATTAAATAAAGAAAAAATTAGTTTGCAAGGCTGGAGTGCTCATCATTTAGGAAAATGTGTGTCTTGCAGCAGCTTGGAGTCCTCAAAGATTTAGGTTCTTCAAATGCTAAAACATCTTCCTGCACAGAGGTGCTTTTTACTGATGTTATTGAAGAAGAGAAAGAACCTCTTTGGACATTGGGATGTGTAGGAAATCTGCGGATGAAAATGTGCATTTCTGCCTTTTTTGAAAAATAGGATGCTAATTTCCTCCTTTCTTGTGAAATCAAGCTTCAAACTAAGAGAATCTTCCTTTTACTCCTGACCCATTTTTCTTGACAATATATGGATATTGCTATCTGAGAGAAACAGCTATATTAAAACTTCTTATAACTACCTAAAAATACTTGGATAATAATTTAACCTTTCACATTTATATTCTTGTGATTTTGAAGATGTTATCATTCTGATTGAAGAAAGGAGCAAGAAGTAAAGCTGTTTGGATAGGCTGACAACAGGCTAATTCATAAAAAAAAACCCCCTAGATAGCATTGGGCCATAAAGAGAGACAGTTTTATATCTTGGAAAGCAGAATTTTATTATTAGTTAGCATATAATGTCCAAAATGATCTATAGCCAGATTTTGAGCTGTACTGAGTGGCTTGGATCATTTTGACTTCTTGAACAACAACAATAACAGCAACCAAAAAAAAAAAAAAAAAAAAAAAAAAAAAAAAAAAACCAAAAACCAAAAAAAACCCCAAAAAAACCACAAAAAGAAAACCAAAGGAAAATGGATATTTTCTTGAAGTGAAGGAGAAGAGGGAGTATGTCATAAGCATTCATCCCTTCTTGCCTTAACCCTATGGTCCAGAAAGAAGAAAGGCAAAAGGAAAAAGCTGAGCTAATGATTAGCCATTTGAATAAATGTTATTTCTTTCATTTAATATTATGTCTACAGTACTTGCAATTTATAGATAATTCCATGCACCATAAAAAGAAGCTAAAATAATTATTTGCTCAGTGCTAGTTATGCAATTGCTCATGGCGCTGGGTATTATGAGGACACCGATGTATTAGTTCCAGGAATTGTGTCTTAAAGCAAAACTGCAGTCAGCTACTGTGCAAGCTCTTTGAAGGTGCACAGGATTTCCCTTCAGAATCACTGCATGAGCCTCTCTGGTGGGGATTTCATGTTTTTATCAAAATTAGAGGGAAGGTCAGTGCTCGGTCTTTGCCACCAGAGGTCTTCAAAGAACATATTACAGGTATTTTTTCAATGGCTGAAAATGAGAGGTGTATCATACAGTCACTGCTGACAGAAGTCGTTGGGAGTAATTTACTCAAGTACTTCAAGTCATCTTTTTGTCTGAGACAGAATTTGTGCCTGTCAGAATTGCTGCTGGAAAGTTGAAACAGCTCTGCTTGCTTTTCATCTCTGACTGGATGAGTTGTTTTCTATTCCTCTGCTTAATGTTATAGAGATTTTAGTAGTGATGTGTTAGCAAGAAATTCTGATTATTTGTTGAACATATGTAAACAGAATTGATATTTTGGCTAGAAAAATTTCGTATTCCTTCAGCTGGTGACTGAGGGATGCTGTGGAGAGGCGTGAATGGACAGGACAGAGGTGCTGAGGGTGACCTGGTGGAGGAGGCTCTCCCAAGCCAGGCCTTCCTGCAGCACTCACAGTGCAGAGCCCAGCTGACAGAGGAGCTTTTTCTGGCCTTGACCTGGAGCCCCTCTCTGGGCTAGGATGCATAGCCTGGTATTTTGGATCTGCCTTTTTGAATACCATGGGACAAATATATTTCTCAAGCTCCCTTTATACCTTTCTTCCATGTTTGAGGAAGAGAAAAGATTTCTGCCAAAGTAATTAATTTTCAAAACTAGGTTCTCCCTTTTTCACTGGCTTTGTGTTAGCATGTGGTGACCTTTTACAGTACAATAATGCAAAGGAGAGACCATTGTGTTTCTGTTATGAAATAAATTCCCAGTGATATTGTAGATCTTTTAAGCTCATTTGAATAAAGTCAATATTTCAGTTGGAAGAAAGTGTTAGATCATGTAAAGATTTATTGGTTATAACTCCTAAGTAATTCTTTTTATCATAAATGGAGACTCAGATGAATTTTTTTCTTTTCTCATTTTTAATGAATGAAAAAGCAACAGGGAAGGAACAAGGGAATGTTATGATTCTGTTTTCCATTTTCTGTCTTTGTGTCTAAAAATGGTCATTATTTTTGCTGTGACTATGATAGGGTATCACTGAGAGTTTATTAGAGTGAGAAGGAAGAAAAAAGGGATGGAGCCTTGATTCTGCTGTGCACGGTGATGTGGGTATCTTGAAGAAGAGGAGAGCTGCAGTGTAAGGCTCCAGTTGTGTTACACATGAGAACAACCTCCTCTTTACCTCTCTCCCATCTATCTGCTTTAGTCCTTTCAAAGCCTGATAAATGCCGTATCATAGCAGTGGGTCCCCCACAGAGAGGGACTTCTGGAAAGAAATAAAAAGAAATGCAAGCTGGACAATAAACTTCCCCTGTGCAGCTGTCTTCAGCCAGTGTTCCCTCTGCCAGTTAAGAATGTTAGAGCACATCAGGGCACAGGGCACAGCTGATTCTGTTCCCAGATAGGGCCTTCAGTTTTGATTTTTCTAGGGAAATGCTGTTCTAAGCCAGCACTTCCGAATATTATTGGCTTCATGTGAGGCTTTGATGCCATCACAGGGCAACAGTTTTACTGTCTGATTTTTGGAATTTGGGAACTTTTATATGCCACTTACATGGGTAGCTACCACTGTAATGAGAGCCTTGGAGGAAGCACCAGCCTCCAGCTGTAGACCTGGCACACTCTGGAGTTGGATGTAGTTCTTGATAAAGTCAAGCAAGCTGTCATACTGTAGCTGAAATTTTTAGGAATAATTTTCAATGCAGGTTTGGGGAGGGCTCCTCACAAACCAGGCTGTTCATGAAAATACTAACTCAGTGTATCTTATATCATCCATGACTGACTCCCTGGAGAGAGTAAAGCATTACAAAACCAAACCACTTAATTTAGTACTGTATACTGACATCCTTGATATATGTGGTACCAACAGATTTTTATTTTTCAAAAGAAAGAGCAGGAAAAAAATTGGGCTTGATCTAGTGGGCAACAATGAAACATGAGTTTCATCAAAGTTAATAGGCTTTAATAGAGCATACCAAATGTTCTAAAATCCATGAAACGTAATAGAATGTATGAAATACCTGGAGTGAGACCATGCATTAGGTTGGTCAGTCAAGCAAAACCCAGGTATGTCTTTGATAAGGTAAATGAAATTTCAGATCCACAAATACTAGAGCCATATCGTGCTAATGTGTCTTCTGAGCAAATCTACAGAGTCTGTCCTTAAAAGACTTATTGGTAACAGTCAAAACCCAACATTTTCCCTATGACAGATATATTTAGACAGCTGTGACAGCTGAGAGTTCTCTGGAATCCTCAGAATTTATGATAGCTTTTAACTGCATCTGACTGGCATTCTGTAAGTAAAATATTAGTTCTTCTTGCCTGAACTAATACTGCTGAAAACAATCAGGTCCTGGTGTCTTTTCTGGTGATGATTTTTATTATAAACATCAGTAAAACAAGTAAGTAAATTATATGCTAAAATTTTGGTCATAAAATTCCAAAAACTATTCACATCTCTATAGAAAAATAATGTATTAAAAGGAAAACTGCAGAATGTCAGGTCTTAGAGGTATTTGACTTGATGGAAACTCTTAACACTGCTTTATAATCATGTAGTTAAAAATAAGACACACAAAACCAGTAAGTATTTCAAAAAGTTTTGGTTGAAGCAGGTCCCATCTTAATTCTTTCTCTTCTTGGCTCTAACAGAGTTGGCTGCTGGGTGGGAGGAAGGAAGGGAGACTTTCTGAAATATGCTACTTTCCCCCTACTTTAGCATCTAGAAACAAGGCTATGCGATTGTGGTCAGAACGTGCATTCAGATAACACAGATATAAAAAGAATAAGGAAGATGAGCTTGTTCCACTTCTGTGAAAACAAGAAAATGCAGTAAAATACAGAGACACTGGAAGTGCAAGATCTGAATAAAAATTTTCAGAACTAGCTTATTTTTAGGAAAGACCAGCCTTAGGCATACCCTCATTGTTTAATAGGATGACCAAATCAATCATTAATCAAATGCAAAGCATAATCTGTCATTAATTAAGCATTCAGAATCTCAATGAATTCTTCAGCTTTGCCTGAATTACAGGTCATAATAATTTTTTTCATCCCTTATGAACAGATATATAAATTCAAGAACCTATTGCAGCTTCATAAGGTGTGAAGGTGGGCAAATCCTGAACACCAGCATGTAGCCACTGCAGTCCAATAAATCTTGACATCCTTGGGACTGTAGCTCTTTCTCTGAGGGTTGATGTGCAGATTAACTGCTTATTCACTCATAATCGGAGATGCTGATAAGTGATTGCATACAACTTCACATGCCCATTTGTTTAAGAACAGACATTTTGGTTTTCAATAAAGAAAAACTGAATAAAGTCGAGCTATCAATAATATAGTTTTCCTCCACAGGATAAGGAAATCTTATTCCTGTAATGACTCTAGGTGTTTTGCCCTCCCTCTGTTGGGAAATGGTTTCAGAACATACTTCTTTGGTAGATCAAGAAGCTTGTTTTCATTCTGAGACTTAACTTATGCATAGTTAGTTTATGCAGATTTATCCTTTGCAGAATATGATCTTGTAAAATGCTGAGTGCTGCCTCTGGAAAGCCAGGCAGGGCCAGCTTCCTTAACTGGATTAATTTGCATTATGTCCAAAGAAGAACCAAATACAGAAATGAGAAAAGAATCTGATTAGCACAGAAAAGTATACCTTGGAAGTCAGAAAGAGCAGGAGTAAAATGAGACTTGGGTGAAGTGAAGCTAAGTTTAGCCCTACAAATGAACCCAAAGCAAGTATTTTGTACATGGGTTTTTTGTTTGTTTCGGGTTTGGGTTTTTTTGTTTGGTTGGTTTGGTTGGTTGGTTTTGTTTGTTTGTTTGTTTTGGTTTGGTTTGGTTTGCTTTTTTATTTTCCTCATGGCTAAATGCAAAGAGAACAACATAAAAACAAGTGAGTGTATTGGCAAGAAAGGTTGGGCCATGACTAAATACACCCTGGACAGGAAAATTTGTTGATTATCTTTCCTTGCAAAAAGAAGGCAGACATTAGGGTGAAGATAGACTTGTAAAGGACACAGAGGAGGGCATGAATTTTACCTGTATGTGAGGCAACGAGGGGTTCAACTGCCTGAGGAGAAGAAAGCAACCTGATTAAGTCCATCCCACAAAAGTGAGGGATATTAGGTTGTTTCCAGCAGCACTATTGTTGTTTAGGACCCCAATATCCAGGTAAAAGTAAAGGGTAGAGAAGTGGTTCAGGTGATTACTTATTTGTTATATTATTCCAATATTTTTTATTTAAAATTTCAGGAGATTAGGATGAAGACAAAGAGATCCTAATTGACTTTATTTTCTCTTTACCAAAAGGCAGGTTACTTTGTACTTCATGCTTTTCAGGTTGAAATGTTTCACTGAAAACAAGAAGCCTGCCTACTTTTCATTAAGTGTTTGACACAGTAACACCTATGGTGTTAATTAGGCTAGAGAAGGAGGAGGTTAGTGAGGAGCTGTGAGACTGAGGCTTAGCTTAGCGTTGGTGAAAATGAGCCTGGTGTGTTAAGATCTCTGAAATGGATGTGTGCTGGTAGCATCTCTGAAATGGAAGTTTGGTCTGAAAGACTTTCTCTCTGTCTTTTCTCTTTCTATCATGGTCAATATGATATTTTATGTTTTATGTTTTCATTAATGATTAGCGTTGAAGGGCAGAAGAATTCTAGGAATTTTTTTGAGACAAAATTGGGAGAAATCATCAATATAGAAACCAGTACCGGCAAGGGAAATACATAGTGTATTTGAATACTGACGTTCCAGAAATAAGATAAATATTATTAATATAGTTTGCAACATTTCACACATAGCTTATGCCATAAACTGGGGGCTCATAACTAGAAAGAAAAACAATCTGATCTATTTGTCAATCACAATTTCCTACTGCTTTTGTAGGGAGAAAACAACAGAAAAAGCATGTAAGTGCAAAACAGGTAGCAAGGTGTCTTTATATACCCTTAAAGGTACACTGTTAGAGGTTATTAACAGCAGTGCCCAAGCCACTGATAGTATTTTGGAAGACTGCTGTTTAGTGCTGTATTTGGAAAGCATGGTCTCAGCCTGGAGCAAGTGCAGGAGAAACTGAAGGATTTTGTTTAAATTGTCAGAACAAAGGCTAATAGTTGCAACACACTGCAAAAATTACAGAAAAAGTTAAAAAGCCTTTATACTTGGAAAGGTGTTCTGGAACTGGAAATAAAAATTATGTGCTTGCCCCAAACTAGTCAAGAATTAAAAAGAGTTTTGCCGCGTCCCCTAGCCAAGCACAGTTTATAATCCAAGAGGTGGAAAGCCTCCGAGCAGAGGGAGGGACGCCGCTTCCAGGGATCGGACCCTGTGACCGCTGGCAAGGGCGAACAGGCTCCGCGTCTGAAGGACGGATCCTAGTAGGGGACCTCGCGCCTCGAGTCCGCTGGGTCCCAAAGGAAGCACCCTTCCGCTGGGTGTCGACACCTCCAATGATACCGAACACAGGCAGGCGGCTTGTGGCTTTCGAGGGAGAGAGGAGTGGCGAGAGAGAGAGGGAGACCAAGAAGGGTAGGCAAACAGGTTTATTCCAGGTGAGGGTGAGGGAAGATCTCCGCCGATTTCTAAGCAGACAGGATCTTTTATACACAGATAAAACCAGGGAGGGGTCAACCAAGGGAACCAATGAGATTAAACATTACAACATCATTAACCAACCACGTCACACTTGCGGGGGGGGGGAAACACATCAATCAAATAAGAACCAATTACTCGACGCCAACGGGGGAACCTTCTAGAAACTTGGCCTGACTGACAGCCTTGGCCCTCCCCCAGGGGCGTAGAACCAGCCTAAAGACCCTCCCGAGAACAAACCATTATCCCGAGAGGAGAACAAGGATTATA
This sequence comes from Rhipidura dahli, assembly GCA_013399225.1. Lineage (NCBI taxonomy): Eukaryota > Metazoa > Chordata > Aves > Passeriformes > Rhipiduridae > Rhipidura > Rhipidura dahli. Next base: position 569,781 of record VXAC01008090.1, read on the forward strand.
CCAACAGGTCCAACATCAAGTCCTTCTTTATAATTCAGCCTCTGCACTGTCCTCCGTCTTAATCTCCTCCAGCCATCTCATGGCAAGGGCTGGAGCAGCTACTGGAGCTGTTTGGGCCCCTTCAGAGTTTCCAAATCTCTTATACATGATACTGCTGTTTTGTCTGTGTTTCACTAGACCTACGCTTCTTCCCAGCAGAGCTACTGCATTCAAGTAATATAGATGGCTTCTAGATAGGAATTGAGAATTAGGTTATCACCAAATACTGTTGTTTTTAGCTGTCTCTGTCATTTAAGGACAGAAGTTTAGTTGCTACATGAGCTCACTGGACATAAAACTAAATGTACAAGTAAAAAATCTTAAAGCAATATGACTTTAAGCAGATTAACATTGCTATATTATATGGCTGAGCTAAGACAAGTATTCCTCCTCAATTTAATAGATGTTAATATAATTTGCTGATGTGCATTTCACCCCAAAATGTGTCCATGTTTTTGATCAGTGACCATTCATCTTTTTCTAAGGTCAGAGTCTTGTGGTGCAGTAGTGTTGGGTCTACAGGACAGCAGAAGTGAATTTTCTCCAAGCTGCATGTATTGGCCAGAAAGACAAAAGCCAGGAAATGGAATTGGCAGCATCATAATTGAATGAGGGAACAGCCTGGATTTCTCAGTGCCTAATAGTGTCATAACAGCTGCTAATTTGTTAAGGTTGTACCTGAAATGACCTTATTTATATAAGCATGGTTTTTAGGAAATTTTTGTGGAACAGAAATCTGGAAATTGGAAATGTGTCATTAAATAATAGCTAAAACTTGATGTAGTCAAAGTATTATTATTTGAGAGGCAATAAGGGACACTGTGGTCCTATAATCAAATGGCAAAAATGAGTGTATGTGGACACACTTGAGCTGTAGACATTTCTGAAAGACACCAGAATAAATCCAGATATTTTAGTCATCCTTTCATCTGAAAGTCCAAGTATTTTCCTGGGCTTCATATAATTGTTGTATTTATCTTTCTAATATTCAGATTCATTGTCATGGCCAAAACCACCTCAGAAATACATATCAAAATAAAAATTAAATAAATCATTTTATAATTCTTATCTTGTTTATTCAACCAACTTTTTTTGACATGGATCATCCTGTTATTTTCCTATACTATTCCACTTTTTCATTTTTTGATAAATCTTTATTCTTTCTATTTTGTTAGTTTCCCCTTGATCCTCTGTCAATTGCTCAGGAATCTCCTTTAACATCATCTCTTCTTCCATATGTGATTTTTTTCACATGTATCCATGCATCCTGCTTTCCCTCTCTTTTCCCTCCCTATTCTTAGTGTTTGAAAGATATAAAGCACTGTGAAAGCTTTTGCTGGCTTCTCTTTGCAGGCAACTCCCAAGCTTACCTCTTCACCCCATTCTGTCTCTCTCAATTTAGTTTCACATTTCAGCCTGTCTTCCTGGATGTGCTGTTCTCAGTTCAAACCCAATATTCTGAAAGTGAACTGTCTTTGGAGGTTTTTTTTAGATTATCAGTGTTGCTCAGTTCTTCATCTTAGCTGGTAGTTTTGTTATTTCTTTGGTGATTTAGACTGTGGCATGTGTCCTTTTTCAGCTGCATTTGTGCTGACTTGAAGAAATTACTGTTATCTGTCCCCAAGCCACCTCTTTGCTGAAAGCATTTGTCTTTCCCACGTCCAGTGTCTGAGGACTTTTAGTACATATTATTTAGTCTCAGTCAGAATGAACCAGGTCATTTTAAAAAGTGATTTTCAAGTTTATTTTGATGGAACTGTGTTGAGAAAAAATCACGTGAACATTTCCTGTTGATGCTAGTCTGGTCCATAGTGTCTTTCAGTGCCAGGCAAGAAGGAGTTGTCTGGGAGTGTTGACTGTAGCTAGGAGCAATCTGTATGCTAAACTGCAGCAATGGCATGTTCAGAACATAATAGCATCATATCAGGACAAGGGTTTTCTTTTATTTTTTTTTCTTCACCCTTATGGTAAGATAGGTGTAACAGCTTCAACTTCATTTATTAATTTCCTGTCATGTGGTCTAAATTTTTATTTTAAAAGGAAGAAAAAGAAAGAGAGACAAATGGCACCCACAGTCTGGAATAAGAAACTGAAAGAGAGGATTCAAAGCTTCCTTAAGCTAGAAAACTGGGAACTCTCCAGAAAGGGAGAGTCCTAGAGATGTCAGAAAGCTCTTTGTTTCACTGTCCAGGACCACACTTCTCTCTGTCTTGTGTTTGCAATACAGGACTTTTTTTGAAGCAGGCTGTGTAAGGTTTGTCTGTGAACAAAGCTGAGTCAAGGAGCTGATAGTCTCTTTCAGACTGGTGTAAAAAGCTGGCATTTGGTTTTGTGTGTTTCACAGCTCAGTAGCTGAAGAGCTCTTCCAAATGTGTGAGGGTCCTATGCTCAATTCTCCTCTGATTTAAGAGATTCAGGCCCCCATTTCTTGCTTTGCCCTGATCAGCAGACAGTATGTACTTTATTCTTAAACTAATCTTATGGATAGGAAAATACATCTTTACTTAGGACAATAACAAACTGTTTGGGCACTTGGGCAAGCATTTCATTTCATGCTCCAGCTATTGGTGATTGCCTTTAGAAGGCCAAGAAGGACTTTATCCAGTCTTTTTCTCTCTTTGTGACTGCTCTGGCCACTGGACTACTTAAAGGCTAAAAGAGCATGTGAGATGAGGAAGAAGGGATGAGGCAACATCAGTTGTCTCTAAGGTGGGCTCTGAGAGAGTACTGGCCAATTCACAAAGAATTTCTTCACTGAAGGGGTGATTAAGTAATGGAGCAGGTTTCCCAGGGAGGTGGTGGAGTTACCATTCCTGGAGGTGCTCAAGAAACACCTGACCTGGCACTTAGTACCATGGTCTAGTTGGCAAGGTGGTTTTTAGTCCAAGATTGGGCTTGATGATCTTGGAGGTCTTATCCAATCTAAGTAAGTCTGTGCTTCTGTGATTCAGGAGAGAGGAAGAGAGATGAGTTGCACAGCTGTGTGTGTTCAGAAGACATTTAGGTATGCAGGGTGCTCCACAAAGGCAATGGTTAGTTTTGAGCATCAGAAGGACTAGACAGAGTCTGAGCATGGGGTGAGCCTGTCTGTACCAGACTGTACCAGGCCAAGGGAAGGGTCATTCTAAACAACACCTTCTGTGATATTGCATAGTAAGGGCAGCCTGGGAAGAGGATAAGAGTATGCAGTCATATGTGTTTTCATCAATCCAGAGATGACCATCTTTGTAATTCATCATCTTTGTTGTGTTATTCCTCAATAAATTTGTCCAATTGGGGTTCTCTTTAGAGACATCGAAAATTGAGTGTCCGCAGCACCCTGGCAAAAATTTTCACCATTAGTTGCACACAGTGTGGAAACCACCTTGTCATACTTGTTTTGAACCTGTCCTCTGCTGTTTCCAGCTGATGCCTACTGGAGCCTGAGAGAGGGTTCACCCCACTATCATGTCATCTACCATGTTCTCCAGAAATACCCGTGCCAGTAAAGGGAGTGAGATGCCTAAAACTCTTTTACTCACAATGGGCCACTACACTTGGGAACCAAGCAGGGCCAGTACATTGACAAGATTTGCTGAAAATTACCTGAAAATTTGCCATTAAATAATAAAAACTGCTCATCTTTCATCCAATATGCTCTGATGCTTGTGCATGTTTGCATTACACATCTACAGCTATATGTAAAGCAGCTAATTCTTTATAAGAGAGACTAGAACTGCATGTTTTTTTCCATATGGAAACACAAAATCAGTTTATATATAGTTTTATTTTAACAGCAGAAAAGCAACTAGTTTTCATATCCCATTTCATCTCCCATTTTTCCAGAGAGTGGACAGCTTTTATTGCAGACCTGCAAGGTCTGAATCAAAAGAGATTCACAGAGTGAGGTGGGGGTCCATTAACATGACTTCATAAAAAGAAGTTCATTGCTAGAACCCTCAAGCTATTATGTGTTTCCCTTCACTTGAATCTATGTGGTTTTCCACTCTTCTGCACAACTGGGTAGTATATTGTTTGGGCATGATTTTGATGGCCAAAGGTAGTCTGGACCATCTGTTACTCATTTAGTTCCCTCAACATTGGTATGTAAACAGCTGGCTTTCCTATTTGTCTCATGTTTTCAATTTTTTTTTTTTTTAATTTTATTAGGTCTGTGTTAGGGCCATCAAGAGTTCTCTGCTTACCATGACTCTTCAATATCACAAACAGAGCAAACAGCTCTACTTACACTAAATCTAACCAGTAACATATGCCAATAAAAGAGTAGAAGTTCAAATATTTTAATTCTGAGGATGTGAAAATCCTGTACATGTGCTTTAAGGACTGAAAATTTTTACTTAATTGTTGATTGAGGTAAGGTATTGGTAAAAATTACTTAAAATTAATATTTCATTAATGTAGTTTTCACCTTAACCAATAATCATCTGATATCTAGAGGATGTGTTCTAATTCTGCAAATGTCCAGTGCAATTATCTCACTTTTGTAGGTGATAATTATCTATAAAATGATGGTTTGCAGCCCTTGATGTGTGTCCCTAAGTTTTGTTCTGTATCTAGCATTTGCAGCTGTCTCTGACTGTAGATTACACTCTTTCCAGCAGAGGGTGATGCAGCATTTATGCTCAGGCAGCTGATTACAGGAGCTTGTGAACAGGGTTAATTTGTACTGAAAAAGAAGGAAGTGAACATACACACATTTCTGTTAAGTACATTCCTGGATGCTGGTCTGAATGGATGAAATGTAAAACATTGCCTGGGATCATGGGATTTCATTAGTGATCCAGATATTAAAAAAGTACATCTGTGAACACCACAGCTGAAGAAAGTTTTCTTGTGGTGTCCCTCCATTCATTGATTGCTTAACTGAGTCACAGTAGGATTCTGTGCTGTACTTACATTTACCTGTTATTTTCCCTTTAAGGGCGTCCCATCAGCCATATGAGTGTCACTGGTTTTGACTGTAACAGTAGACTGAAAAAATATTATTATTTTTTAAAATGTATATCCTCATGTCTGATTTTTACAAAGATTACAGGGGCTTAACTGATCTTTAGACCTCATTGTCTAACATGTTCATGTGGAACTGTCAAGAGTTTGCAAACTCATGTGGGGAGGAACTGGAATCATATGATGGAAAATACATAACATTAGGTCTTGTTTGCACAGGAAAAAAGCTATTAAAAGGTAAATTCACCTAAAAATTATGGGTATTTCATAATCATTAATACCAGCATACTGTACGTTATTTAGTAAGTGCTCTAAGACTTCTGAATATAAGTTCTGTGCAGAAATACTGCAAAGCTTGACTGAATTGGGATCTGGCTTGATTAGAAAAGAAAAATTACAAAAAACCCACTGGTCAACACAAACAAAAAAAGCAAAAGAACTACAAATGTGAAAAGTGTGTATCTGCTTTTCATCACCCTGAGGCTATTGATTTCATTGTCATTTATTGTCATTCATTAGTTCCAGTGGTTTCATCAATAAAATGATGTCTACTAGTGAATGGCCCCAGATATATTGCATATTAGTACTCATGTTGCAAATCTGTAATTTATCTAGATTTTTTGTATGTCATAGAGCCAGTAGTTCAACAAATATTAGCTACTTAAATCTTCGATACCTCAATGTGTTAACAGAAAAATATACCTTTAACTGGAAAAATGTTAATGTAAAGGTAATCCTCCAAGTAACATATTTCTGTATGTCCTTTCAAATCTAAAAATTTATTAAAACTTTAATTTATATGAATTTTTTTTTCACTTACACTGAGTTAATGCTTTTCTTTTCTGACACTTCTGTTTGATTGCCATGTCTATGTTTTCAAGTAAGTGTACATCTGATAATTAATGTTTGAAGTACAAGTAGAGAAATTCTTTTTTTTGAGCACTGTTTAGATGAAAGTCTTTTTCAGACTTCTTAGGTAAAGAACACTGAGTTCTGAAACAGCAGCTCGTTGCAGAAAAGCATTATTTTCTACTATGTGAAAGGAAGTTGAAATCCAGAATAGAGTGCATTTGGGGAGAAATCTGTAATTGTGGTATGATGTTAATTTAGCTGTAGAATGAAATATTCATGGCTTTCTGCTGTGTACAAACAACAAATTGCAAAAATTGCTACCATTTTTACACACGAACTTACACAAGAAAAGGTGAAAAGAGGCAGAGCTAAACCTGACTTTTACAATGGTCTGCTGGTTGATTCTGTCCTTTAGCAAGTCACACTTGCAAAAAAGTAGCTGGAAGGAATTGCAGTGGCAGATGCTGCTGTTTCTTTACACTCTTTTGGGCTGCTAACAAGCTCATGGCAGATGTTGTAACTTTGGTGCTTCTAATGGAATTATTTTTGATAAATTATTATTTCATACTATTGCATCTATTTAAGCACCTCACAGTCTTTTAGTAGGGAGCTCCTGGAACTTCATAATAGATTACTGAAATGGTTGTCTTCCTAAGTCTTCTGGCTACAGAGGAAAGAAACCTCATTAATTTATGGCCCAAGTCTTAAAGTAGTTAATCCAGTCCTACATTAATGCTGTGTGGCTACAGGACCAACACACTTACATATGTATCTATGTCTTTATTTGGGTAACATTATTAGATTAACCCCCATTTTTGCAAAATGAAAGCCTGTGTTTGCAGAGGCTGAATCTTTTATAAACCTCCTGAAATTCTGTGGCTGACTCCATTGCATCAGGGAACCAGAATTCCCCTTTGAATCCCATGTTCCCAGTTGGGCCATGCAGAACCCACATGCTGAGCGAGACAGGCTCAGGGTTGGCACTCCCCCGCAGGCTGCAAAAGTGCTTTTTTCTCTTGAAAGGAATACTTGACCTGAATATTTTGACATGATTTGAGAATCTCTGACTTTTTACCAAATAGGATTTTCTTTCATGTATTCTAGTCACTGTCGCTTTCACTGAATAGAAGGCTAGATTATTGTATCTTTAGTACTGAAAAGATTAAAATACAAGGGTATACAGAAGTGAGTCCAGGAAACAAGACACTCAACAGACAGCAATCTCTAAAAAAATTACTTTTCTAGATCCACAGAAGAAAATGTTTGATTTATATGCCTGCAATCAGGAAATTCATTGCTACAGTTTTTTGGTTTCCTTTTTTCGCCTAAGCTCATTTAACTGTTATCAATTTTCTGAGTGTCTGAAAATGTAGTAAAGTCTGTGAAGTGGGAAAATTTGAAGTTTGCAGGTGCATGTGCAGACAGAGACATGACATTCTCAGTCACATTGTCCACAAAATGTGTTTTACAGTCATAATGCTGTACACTGTTGAAAAAACAGCATAGAGCCAAGCCAAAATCCAAAGAAAGCTGTCCCCAGCTCTACTGTCCCACCTTTTAATAGTGTTTTGGAGATGTTACCAGGTGTTTTCTTACTGCTTTTCTCTGGTGTAATAAGTCTTTATGATGCACCTGGACTTTTCAAAGTACTTTAGCTGTATACACTGCATGCATTAAAGCTTTTTGGTGAATCCTGTCATGTGGGACATTGTTACTTAGCTCAGTATCTGATTATCTGTCTGTTTCTCTACCCCCTTCTTTTTTTTAACTGCACACCCTAATAATTAGTTTCAGGCAATCAAAAGATTGCTTTAAGCTGATGTTGAAAACATGAGCCATCTTTCCTATCCTAGAAATATTTCTCATGTACAGACAGTCACAAAAATATGGTTTTATTTGGTTTTCTGTGTAAAGAGAAAAAAAAAAGGAAGGAATTCTAGGCTGGTGTTCTTGGTAATTTTTGAGTATGTGTGCTGTGCTAAGAAATACTTTAAAATTTTATTACTTAAAATTTTTTGTAAAATATCAAAAGCCCATTTAAAGTTTAAATGTGAAAACAGGAATGAATAAAATAAGTGGCTGATCTGAAAAATAGTTTCAGCAAGAAGAGTGCATGGTGTTTGGTAAACTTCACAGAAAAAAACAACTACAAGAAAAGTACAATCTGACTCAAATTTGTAGCATTAATACAGGGGGGTTGTATGGAGTGTACACCATATACTTGAATGTTTTCAAATGGTGCTCTTCTGTAATGCCAAAACTACCTTTTTTAATCTTGTGAGCTGCTTCTCCTTTAAATTCAGTCCCTTCAGATAAACAAACCCATGTATGCATATCAGTATTTGAAACTTTGCTTTTCATTAAGGCACCTTCTGCATTCTTCAGCCACAATCGTTAACTCAGCAGCTTGCAGCCATTTACAGTTGAAAAGATGTGGAAGAATAGACGTACCTGAGCTGGCTTTGACCTGCTCACTTGTGGGACATCAGCAGTGTGAGCAGGGCAGGAGCTTGGCAGGGCTGCAGAGTCCAGCTGGGAAGTAAAACAAACATCCATGCTGTCAGTTTGCACTGAGCTCCAGCCTGCCATTGCAAGCTACATCGGTATTTGAACACGCTAATTTAAAGCAAACAAAATATGCCCATAGTGGGCTGCACTGTAACCTCTTTGATGCTGAAAGGCATCAGAATAAAGGAACTTTTTATTTTGCAGGTGCAGGAGATGAAATGAGTCAGCAGTGGCAGTGCACTTTGAGTTCCCCATGGAAAGAGTGTTATCTTACAAGATGCAATTCTGGGAACAGGCTTTTTCTATCTGAACATTTTTCTTATTTGATTGAACTGTGAAATTGTATTGTTTTATATGAAAATCTGCAGGGGGGAGCAGAGGGAGGGCAAGAAGAAAGGGGAAGGGTGGTGTCCGCCATCCAGGAGTCCTGTGTGAGAGTCTGCTGAAAGTGCTGGTCTGAGAAGTTTTGGTAGATGTAGGTTATTCATGCCTTTTTACTCAAACTATATAACAGCCCTTGTTCTTAATCTTTAATTATGTTTGCAACATATATTTTGCATTGAAATACAACAGACTGGGGAAGGATCATAGGCCCAGCAAACACCCTTAGAGAATGGTGCTGCCTCCCTGAGCTGATTGTCTTGCTGCCTGAGCAAGAGCATGAGCTTTTACTTTAGAAACCCTTACAGTTTAACTCCAGCAGTCACCACAACTAGGTTACAATAGTGCTAAAGGAAGGACACTTGGAAAACGAGGAGCTGGAGAGATTCAGAAAATGGAAATAGGGCAGTTCATTAAATTAAATATATCTTGTGAGAGGCTCATTTTAAAGTTTGTGAAGAGAAGGAAAGAAGATTGGAATTGCAATGGGAATGCTCTATTGGGGTCAAGAACAGTTACCCTCTCTCAGATGCAGAAGGAACTGTGAATCCCCTGGCCTGACTGACAGACCTCCATTGCTATAGTTTGGGGAATGTGATGAAGACTGTGGCTGTAGAAAAAGAGGATATGCTAATGACCTCCAAAATGTATCTTAAAACTATATGTATTCTCTTTAAATGTCTTCAGCATATTTAAAACTTAAATATATTTCTTCAACTCCATTTTACAAGAAATACTAAATTGGTGCAAGTTCAGAGTCTTGGATCTCTCTGTAATGCTGCATGGACACAGACATTATCCATGCCTCAAGTCCTGATAAGCTGTTCAGCTGGGTTCATGTGGGAATCAGGCAGGTCCTATTCCATTTCTCATGTTCTTGTGTAGAGGAAAGAGCAGCGCCTCAGAACAAACCTAACTCTTCTTGGAGTTAGTGTGGCCATCAGTTGTTATAAAATACCTGTTTATCAAGAAATGTGGAACTGAAGGGGGTTTTGTAGGTCACTGAGTTTGTTTTCTACTATTGCAGGCAGCCAGGATACCTTTCAGAAGCCAATCAAACATTGTCTCAGAATTTTAATTGTCCTCTTGATTGCTTTCTCCTAGGACCCCTTATCCATTTAAGATAAAATAATTTCCTGTTTGGATAATAGCCAGAATACTGTTGTTTGCACTACTTGGCATAAGACAAAGTTCTATTTTCTCTGGTGCTTGTGGTTGGTGTATGTCCTGTTTGTCTTAATTTTCTTTCTGCTAGATTTTACTCGACTGCTAGGACTCCTCACTTTCCTTTGAATTTGCTTGTCTCCAGGATGCTAATCAATACCTATTCTCATTATTTCTCTCCTCAGTTTATTATCTCCACTAATCTGGAGATGAATATCTGTCTAGCTTGGTCTATAATCCTTTCCCTGCAAAAACTTTGCTTCTTTTTTTTTTGTTGTTGTTTAAAATTTGAAGTACTGATAAAACTTGAACATGCTGTCATATCTAGCATCATTGACATGATACAGAATTTAGCCTTATTAAATACAGTATTAGCTTCCAAGATTAGGTAGTGCTCTAAAGTACATATATGCAAGTATGTTATTACTGTATTATTATTTAGTAAGCGTGGACTCATTTTATGCCCATGCTTCTATGAGCTCCACAGTGGAGATGCAATAGTCACTGACACTGATTCAGACTCAAGAAATCAAGTCAGATTATTGCTGAAGTCTTCATTTTGAAAATATTAAAAATGCACAGTAGAAAATATTTGGCTGTTCTGGCTCTGGGAGTTATTTCTTATAAAAAAACCACTGCCTGGCTGTCCAAGAAAATAAAGCAGTGTAAGGTTCCCTACTGCAGCTCCCTTGTATTTTGAAACCAGATGTGGTAAAGAAAGTGTCTTCCCCTGGAATGCTGCCTCGTGTTCCACAAAGGTGTTTAGGATCACTTCCCTGTGCCCTGAGTGCAAGAACATGTCTTTGGTTCTACTTCCAAAATGTTGCATATGAGCTTGCATAAAGCTGAAAGCAGTTGGTGCCATACAAAGAAACTATGTGTGAGACAGAACATTTCACTCAGAATGTTAAGTCTGTGGATATTTGATATGATTCTGCTGTTGCAAACTATGTTTATTTGATGAATTTGGTTGTGTGGGGTTTTTTTGCAGTACTGCTCTCAAGTAGGAAGCATAGTGCACTGGGGCAGGAGTTGTAAGATCACTGAAGCTAGTGCATTTCTTCCACTGAAAGAATTTACAGCAAATTTCTTCAAACACATCACCTATATTTGAATGCGGCTGTCAACATAAACAAATATGTTAGGAAGCTTTTGATTTTTTAATGAGTTTCTCAAACCACTCTGAGTTCAGTGAGAGAAGTCTAATTTGGCAAGAGTCCCTGCAGAACCTCTCCATAACCTGCAGGTTTCCCCAAGATCCTCAAAAGCAGTGCAGGTTGCCAAGCAAAGCTGACTCCAAGGGAATACAATAAATTTATAGCTGAACTTTCACTTCCCTCTTTGCTTCTTTTTTTGTGATATTTTAGGTGGAAATTGGGCATCTTTTTTCATGTATGACTGATAGATTCAATAATCAGAATACGGCTGTTCTTCCTCCATCTTAGTCTTCAGGTTTTAAATGTGTTTGACTTGAGACTGGGTGTGAGAGTCAAACCCTACTATTTTTAATTCAGAAATATTTTTATTCAGGAAAAAAGTGTCCATTGACTTCAGCAGTATTTCTCCTGCAATGGGTAGAAATTATCAAAACCTGAGAGTTTAGTCAGTGTACAGTTATGTAATTCTGTTTTATAAGTCCACATCTATGTTTAATGTGTCCCTTGGCTGCATAAAGGAACTCCGTGGCTATAAAAGGATAAAGTGGCTCTCACCAGGAGGTCCTGCAACTGAGGCAGTGGATGCAACTGAGTGAGTTGCTGTAAATGTCTGTTAATATGATTCTCTCCCAGCCTGAGGTTTCTTGCTCTGAATTACCTAGCAAGTTTTGCATACTTCAGTGTAAATATAAATACGTACCCTAGCTGTCTGCATTCATGGCCCAAAATTTAATGTATTTCAAAGGAACTTTCTTCTTTAGCATCTACTTTTTTTAATGGTTCTCATGCTGCAGTTAATTTTGATGAATTTCTTTGTATTCACATTCAAGAACCCTTGAAAGTTGTGTACTAAGGTTTAGTCATTTACAAAGGAAAGAACAGCAGCAACCTCAGCATGCCAGTGTTGAAAATTATGTTTGGTTTCCTATTACAGGGCTATGAATCATGTTTAATCTTTCAGAGTTTAATGCTCTCCGATAGGAATAGGATGAGGGTAGGGGGGCAGTTTTGAAAAGAAGATGTGTAAATGCTTCTTTTTGTACAGCATAAGGCCTGTGGTTTGAAGCACTTTGGGAAGAAGAATTTGAAATTATGATGAGTCCATGCTTTACTCTAATGTTTTACAACAATTTTGATACAAAAAGTGGTTAGATTGTCTCAGCCTCTGTGAAATATTCTAAGTGAAGTTACACCAGCTGCATTCTCTTAGGGCTGATTATTTTCTTTGGATAAAGGGCATGTCATGCAGTGCTTGGATATGACTTGTCATTCATATATGCCACATGCCCCTCACAAACAATTACGAAGAATTGTATCTTCTTTGGAACTGTAATACACCAGGGCCTAGGGAAAGAAGATATTTCATCTCTTGAAGTTCACAATGAATATGTGAGAGCTGTGAAGAATGCCTTATTGCTCCAGGCAGGTAGCTTAAATGTCAGATGATAGAAAGTTATAGGAAATCAGCCTATTTTCTGCTATATCTCTTCCTGCCTGGAAAAGCATTTCAGAAAAGAGAAGATAAGATGGGGATTGTTTTAGACAAATCAAATTATTCTAAATTTACTTCAAGACCTGAATAACACTGTGTTCCATTCCAAACCAATTGTCCTCAAAATGGGAGTTTTAAATATCTGGTGGCTGGTGTCAGTGCCTGCAATATAGTGCCTGCAATATGCATAGGGATACCTTGCTCTAACAAGGTGTATTCAGTGGTGAGGAGTCTTTGTGTTGCTGTTTTCTTCCCTTGGCTGCTAGCCACCATAAGTGGGCATCCATCCTCAGGGTCTTATAGCTAACCCTCAGAAAATATCCAGTGTGAATGCATTGCTTATTCAAGATTAGCTACTGTTTGCAAACTCTTTGCATTCTTTCATGAAGAAGATTTCTACTGATCTGATAGAAATATTGGATCAGCTTCTCTGCTGCTAAAAAAATGTACTACATTTCGACATACTATTACTCATTCATGGCGTTATTCAATTTAACCACCCACCATGAACTGACATTCATACCAATCCCCATGAGCTGCACCGTGCCCGTCTCACATCAGTAACCTGCAAGTGTGCACTTCTCACACATTCCTAAGTTTATTGTTGTAGCCCAGCATCATGGTTTAATCCGTGAGAACAGCTGAGCCCATTACAGCTGTTTGCTCATTCCTGCCTCAGTGGAATGGGGGAAGAGAATTGGAAGGGTAAAAGTGAGAAAACTTGTGTTTTGAAACAAAATCAGTTTAATAACTGGAATAGAATGAAATGACATGAAATTAAATATAAAGTAGCAATAATAATAGTAATAATAGTTGTTGTTATTATTATTATTGTTGTTGTTGTTGTTTGTAATGAAAAGGAAAATAACAAAGAGAGGGAAATAAAGACAAATAATGCAAATGAAAACAATTGCTTGCCCCCAGTTGACTGATGCCAAGCCAATGCTTGAGCAGTGGCACAGTTGCCAACTGCCCCTCTGCTTTATATGCTGAGCATGACGCCATGTAGTATGGGATATCCCTGTGCTCCTTTGGGGTCACAGCTGTCCTAGTTGTGTCCCCTCCCAACATGTTGTGCACCCAGAGCTTAATCTCTGCTGAGGTGATGTGAGGAGCAGAAAAGGCCTTGACACTGTGTAAGCCCTGGTCAGCAATAATGAACACATCACATGTTACCAACACCGTTTTCAGTACAAATCCAAAACAGATTGGTTCCACACCAGATATTGGGAAGAAAATTAACTCTACCCCAGCCAAAACGAGCACATTCAGTTATCCCCAGGTAATATTTTTGTGGTGTTCATCAGAAAGTATTGGAATTACTTGTAGACTTGTCTGCTTTTATCACCCTTGCCACTGGCCAGCCGTATGCTTCTTGCCCATTTTAGTGTCACAAATTCCCCGAATTGCTATCATTCAACATTCCAATAGAGGCAATGTTGTCTACAATTCCTTTGTAAGGGTGCTTTGACGCTTTGACTGAGGTAATATTGTCTATAGCTCATTTGTAAAATGCTTACATCTACTGACTGTTGCAATCCAGTTTAAACCCAGAAGAGCAAAGCAAATTAAGTCTCTGTGTGTAAACCAGAGAACTTTGAAGGTTCAAAATATACCCAATCCAAGATTAAAACCAAATGAGGTTAGATGTTGGGGGAAAAAAAAAAGAAAAAAAGAAGAAAAAAAGAAAGTATTTTGTTTAACAGTAAAAGAGGCAAAGAGAAAGAGAAAAGAAAGAAAGGAATAGAGAAGGAAGTGTCCCTGGGGATTGGGCGTATGGGGAGAGGTGGCAGGGGTTAGGTAGAAACACATCACCCTTCCGAGGGTCCCAATGATGTCTCGTTGCTCCCCTCTGTCTGGTCCTCTGGTGGTGAGGGTCCCCCATCGCCACCACATGCCGAGGAGCACAGAATCCCATGGATCTATACATGCTTTGGGCAGGTGGGAAAGGCCACGTGCCTCCCTTGCCAGTTTGACACTGTCCCTTGCAGTACTATGGATTTGCTGCATCCTCTCTGGTTCAGGGTCTGGGGATCCCTTTGGGGGGACTTTTGATGGGCCATGTCAGCACCCCTGTCCTTCACAGGGATGCAGCTTCTCCCCACTGAAGGGCCCCTCAGCTGGGCTCCTCTGCACAGTGGAGGATGGGTGGTCACTGCCTCCCACCTTTTCCAACACACAAAGCCTCTCTCTGCCCACCCTTTGGTGCGAGGGTCTGCGTGAGCCTGGCAGCTGGCAGCCAGCCCTGGGGCTGTGAGCCACACTCCTGAGGTGTTAAGCTTGTGCTTTGTAAATGTCGCCAGCGCTGAGTTGTTACTTCATCTTATCTTCATCAGTGAGTGTCTCAGAGCCCCGTGCAGGGTGTGGTGGTCTTCTCTGCAGCTTTTGTAATACAGTTTTGCTATAAGTCCTTCATGAAAATGTTTAGGTCATAAACTATAATATTTCAGTCTCCAACACTGACTCAAGGTACTACAAGACATAGTGATTGGGGTTGTTTTATCCTTCAGTGAATTCAGAGTTTACATGAAGAACAAAATTTAGAGAAATGCAAATTTTAACTAGTATCAGGGGGTGGTGCAGATAAATAGTTGGATGCTCAAAGGCCAACAGAGGCAAATGGTGTCTGTAAAGTTATATCACATGAGTGTAAGTAGGTTGATGTAGTAAGGTAAAGGGTTGGTTGCCTTCTGTCATTGAATCATATAAAAAGTTTGTCTAGATAAAATGTGGCAGACACTAGCATTTCTGTGCAATTGTATTTTGTATTAAAATTTTAAGGCTTTCCTACGAACAGAAGTACTATATCTATTAATAGTGTGGGAAACAGGCATCGATATTGGTGAGTTCTCTATTAACTCTTGAGATGAGAAAATGCCATGACTTACTTCTGTTCATTTATTTTAAGAAAGAATGTTTACAAGTTGGAGTTAGCTCTTTATTAAGACTATGATACTATATTAAAATATATTTACTGGTTCTGTGCATAAGGTCAATGCTTAACTGCGAAAGGAAATCTACAGCTTAAGGAGAAGAATACTTAATTTACTGGGAGTTATACCATACCAGGGAGTTAAATATGTGCTTCCAGTCAACTTCAAAAAGATATAGCTGTTCTTAGAATGACACCTATGTAACACTAATATGCCTATGTAGTCATATCTGCAAATAATCTTGACCTAAATAAATTCCACAGACATTTTGTCACTCAATTACAGGCAATATTTTAAGGGGATTTGATTATTTCTGACAATGAGAGTTGTAACTTAAAAGCAAGTTGTAGCTTATAAGCAAGCTGCCAAACCCATTTCATAACAACTATTGTAAATGACATCATATCATTTATTTGATTTATTTTTAAAATCAAAGGCAAGAAAATGATGTTTAAAAACAGAGATGAATATGGTCTATTTCTGAGTATCTGAAAGCACAGGAGCTTCTGATGGTGTCATTATACCGTGTAAAACACGTTTAGTTTATATTTATATCCTGGATAATGTTTGTGGGACTTAGTGGTATGTTTAAGAACATGAAAATTACTAGGTTGCGGCAGGGAGTGGTGGTGGTGGGAAGTTGTCTTTCCATTGCATAATCCTTCTGGTCTGAAACAGAAGTGACATGTCAATGCTATGATAGTTCCAGGTTTACTTTGATTTTATCAGGTAATTTCAAAGGAAAGTGGGTTTGACACTAATGGAATAATACTCCCTGGGTTTATATCTAAGAACGTTTCAGTTTGTGTTTGACTATAAATATTATTAACTATAGAAAACCAGTGGCTGGCAGTTTTCCTTGGATATTGTATTATTTTCACTTATGCTGTATATTCATTTATGTTTGGTCAGAGCTGATGTTACTCCACTCATTCAGCAGTCCAGGGGAAGACAGATGATCTGACTCACAGTTCACAGCCAGAGGAATGGAGAGGTGAACAACATTACTATTTTTGATTGAGTTTATTCACAGTTTATGATTGTCTTGAAGTCTGTGAAAATAAGATGACTCTCAAGTAGGACTCAGCTAAAAAATAATATGTCAGTTTAAAAAGATGCTTTTAATTTCCCTCTGACAATTCAGGATATTATTGCCATGTTGTATGTTGCTCTGTCAGTCATGGGAGGTGTTTTCCAATAGACATCTTGAGTAGCTGGAAATATTTTAATATTCGTTTATTGGCTTTGATCCAATCAAGACTATAAAAGCAGATAGAAGAGCGATGCAAAGAAAGAAGGAAATAATTTGGCTTCATTTCAGGCTATTAAATACTTGGCTTCATGCCAAGTAGCTTAATTTCAGCTTGGCTAACATACTTCATATCCATTAAAGGAAAAGCAAATTTAAATATAAGAAAAGAAAAATTTAGGGTGAGATTACCTCCTCTTTATTTCCTTTTTTATCAGAACTATTTTTAACTAATCTGGAATTTAAAATAACAAAAGCGAGGGGTTTTTACCCCTTCTGCAACACAAGATTAGTGAGTGGACAGAGATGTCTTAGGTACTTTGATTCAGCACCTCAGATGGCCTGGCAGGCAATGACCTCTGGGATATTTGGAGCTGAATGTTAACGTTTCTGTATCTGCTTCCTACTTTTTGCTGTGAAGAGCAGAAAGCTCAGGCAGCACCATGTATATCACACTGTAGCAGTCTGAAACAGCTCATTTTGGCTTGGGGGCTCTCATGCAAATTCATTCATTTTTTTTGTTGAGGGAGTGTGGGTTTGCAATCAAAACTACAAAATTACTAATTTTGAGATACAAGTTTAGGGCTTGAATAAATTCAGATTCTTTAAGCGCAACTTGTTCATGATTGTGAAGTTTCACTTAGCTCCCAAACCACGTAGAACTGTGAGTTGTGCATGATTAGGATGCAGCAATAGGAACTATGAATCATTTGTTCCAGTTTTATGAGTCTTTGAAGATTATAGATGTGAGGCTTTCGTTGGCTATGATGTGCTTTATATAGTTTCTGTGTCTGTTCCAAGCTGTCCGTGTGAAAAGACACAGCTTCAGATCAGTGTAACTTTTCCAAGAGACAAAGATCTGTGTCAGTTCTAGCTACCTTTAAGCACATGGTGTGACTCCTTCCTTCAGAAGGAACTCAGTCAGATCCACGAAGATCCCTTTCAAGGGGACAGATTCTCCTGGGGCGCTCTTGTCTCCATTGTCTGGAACCAGGTGCCAGTGCTGCTGGAGAGCTGCAGTGCTGCACACAGTTGCAAGTTATTTTCAAACAGCTCAGGAACAGGAAGTCTCATCTATCAACATCCATCAGATGCAGAAAATTGCTGCTGATCCACTGGTGTCTGATGGAGGATCTCCCATTATGGTCAGTGAACCATTTGGGCATGCCTTTGGCACAGGAAGACTCTCTTTTGTTTGTCAGAATTTGGACTCTTCACTGTAGGTTTTCCTATTACCTTATGTTATTATCAACCTCTGAAAGCTAAATAGAAACCAATGCTATTTCACACATAGCTACTCTCTTGTGAGATTTAAAGAAACTATCTTCAGCTAAAGAAAGGAAACGTTCTGAATGATATCAGTGATTAAGAAAAAATATTCAAAAATAACGTTAATTGGAGGGGCTTTAAAATTAAATTTAGGTTTTAGGACCCTACCAAGGGTTTTCTTCCCCAATCAATTACATGGATATGAGTAATTTTTCTGTTTTCCATTCCAAGACCATATGATCTCATAGGTTTTGACAACTCTACCTCAGGTTAGTAAATGTCTCTTTTTTTCTGAAAATATATTCACAACCAAGAATGTCAAGAAAAGAGTTCATTGCAGAGATTAATTCCAGAAGGAGACAATAAAGGTGATGTTACTAAATATTTTTGATTATTGGAAATATATTTTGAAAACTTTATCGACTTCAAGCATTTGATTTTGACTTTATCTGCAAACCCAGATGGCCTATTTGGGCAGCCAAACAGAGCAATTGGTTGAGAATTATAATTTTGCAAACTTGTTAAATATGAGAATATTTTTTCAGGGCTGGCTGCAGCTGCAGTGAAAAATTGCAGAATTGTTTGCCAGTCATGATGAGGTGCAGATGGGAGCCTGAATTCTTGCAGCTTCCCAGTTCCCATTCAGAGCGATATGGAATATTTCCTTTACCTTTCCTTTATGACAGTACCACCACCATGGTTTTTATTTCAGTTAGAAAGTAAAAGGTAAAGATATGGTTTAGGGTCCATTGCCATTAGTAAAAGACTTCCATTACCTTGGCATGGAAATCTTAGTTCATGCAGTTATTACATGGATACTACTTCCATGATTTATGGAAATATTTATGGCTTTTAATTTGTGTACTATCACTGATTTATTTATAGCTGGATTTTAGCATACTGCTGAAACCTTGTATAATGTGTATATTATTAGTGGGGTTGTGCTTTTAAGGAAAGGATAAAACTAGTTATAAATTTTTCAATGCTTCTGAGTATTGTGTTCATTGTGGAGTTGGAACACAAAATGTCCATTCTGCTTTGTTCGAGAATGTCATGTTGTCTCTCTCTATACTTTGTCTCTATTTTGTTGTTTGGATTTTGTTTTTTTTTTTAATTTTCTTTATGTAGTTACCTCCAGGGTAGTAAAGACAGTAGTAGACACTTGGCAAACATCAAAGAAATAATGAAGCATTTCCTTTAGAGGCTGCAGAGCTGTTCAGAATATCACTTGAGGGCTAAGAATAGTGAAGAGAATTTAAATTACATTTCAGTGTTGGATTTTTGTGCTACCTCTACAGTGTGAATTTTTTTTCCCTTGGTTTAGGAAGATCCTATGATTATTTGAATCTATGGAAAACAGTTACTGAAATATGAACTCAAGAAGATGTTATTTGGGGACAAGGAAGAATAAAGGCCCCAGGAATCAGAACGACAATGTTTCTCTCTCATTATTTTGGGTCACTGAAGATTACATCTGAAAAGGATAATCTCAGATAGGTATTTCTAGGCTCACGTATGGAGAAGTAGGACAAGAGATTATTTAACAGCTCAACACAAAATTTGTTGGTTAGGGTGGCTGGTGCCAAATACCCAGTGTACTTGTCAATAAATTGCTTTTTATCTAGCTTAGTGTCTTTGCTAAAAACTAGCGTAACTAATGCATACTCAATAAAAAATAAAGAGAAAATGTTCGTTCCTGGATTAAGGCATGAAAACTGATTAAAAATAGCATCTCTTCCCAGACTCTGGAGTCCAGAAAGCAGGTAACCAGAGGAGAGGGCTACTCATAAAGTCCTCTGCTTTTTCAGTGTCAGAAAGTTCTCTAGGACTTTGTAAGGCACTGTTGTTTCAGCAAATGAAAATTCAGCTAACAAACATGCCACTTCACTTCATTAATAGTCCTATTCCTGTAGGCAAAACAAGAGTGTTAAAAAAGATACATTTGTGAAGAAACAGATTTTAAGATGTAAGAATTTATATGTCATTGGCTCAAAGAGAGGCATTTTAAGAAAAGTCATTTGTCATCCAAATGGTATTGGTGTTGCATCTGGAAGTGTTTTGCAATAGGGTTGTAGTTAGAGTAACACCTCGGTTTGTGCCAGCATAACATAAAAGAAAACAGCCTCAGAAATCTGGCTTTGACTCTCAAATAAAAATAGACTCATGTGGTTTTAATGTGTTTTATGTTAAAAAAATCCTGTAGAGTTAACCAAAACACTCTAGAACTCAGTGACTGCATAATAGAAATTATGCTCCCTTTAATAATTTGACATGTACAGAGATAGTTAAAAGATGTGATGCTGTGAAAACCAGACTAAAGTGGAGTAAGAAAATATTCAGCAAATTTAATAACATTCTGTTGGTTCTGCAGGTGTTCTATTTTATTTACTTAATATGATATTGTCAAGATTATTCCTTGAAACCAGTAAACAGATCTAAGAAAAATGTGCCCGAAATCAAAGTGTAAGTTCTCTCTCACTGTGGGCAAGAATTATTAGCTTTTGCTATACAATCTTCCTGAAATGATGGAAGTTCGTGTGCAATACAAAGCCAGAAGTTTAAATAAAGTGAGTAGCTCAGTAGGCTCATGAACACCCCACTTCTAGCAGCTGGCATATCCTTAACAGAAGAGAATTCCAGTGGGATATTTTTTCATTAGTGCTTTTGTCCTGGCAAACAAAGAAGTAAATTGCTTAGCGACTCACCCTGCAGCTTGATAACATATGAATGAGGTGTGAGGTCATGTTCTGCCATCCTTAAAGTCAATACCTAACCTCATAGGCATTTATTTGCTCTCTGAAGGTGATTATGATCTGCATTACAGCACCAACACTGCTAGCTTTAAAACAGCAAATTAAATTATTAATTTATTATATATGAGTTAAAAACTCACTACACAGTCTGTTCAGGAGCTCAGATGTTTAAAGTAAAGATGATATTTGAAAGTTCCTGCATCTTTCGTTTAAAAAAGCAGCCTCTGAAGCAGTTTTCATAGAGTCACAATTGTATGAAAGATTCAGAGAAAAGTTTTATAATTTGCAAGTCTTAAATGCCTGGAAAATGTATCTGGAGCTTACAGGCATCTCCATGATGAATACTGAAGCTGAAAGGAGATTTTCATCTCCCTGTGGCATGCAGAGATAGAACTGTGATTCTCACTGAATATTTGTTGTGCTGCTTTCATTTTGTTTGGAAGGGTGTGGATGGATAGCAAAACAATGTTCTAAAATTAAAAGCTCAGAAGACCTTAAACTGACCTCTTAAGTCCACATAATAACAAAGCAATGTTGAAGGCCTGACCTCACAAACTCAGAAAGCACAGTGCCAAATAATCTTGTACAGTATAGGAAAGCCAAAATATTGAACCTTATTTTAGCTCTGTTCTGACAGATGCACTGCAGCCTTAGGCTCCCGAGCTTTATGTGCTTTTCTGCTCGTGAGTAGCATTCAGCTCAAGCTTGTGGGGAAAAAAAAAAAAATAAAAAGAAATCCTGCATGTCCACAAGTGGAGGTCCCCTTGCTGCAGGGCTGAGGACATGGGGAGTGCAGACTCTTGTACAGCTGGGGCAAGAGGTGCAGAGTGCATTGTCCTTTGGATTTTTTCTTTGCTCCCTTGGGAAAGGATTGCAGGAACTAGATACAGTCGAGTAGTGAAGTGTCAGTCCAGAAAACACCAATGCTTTGCTGGTGAAGGCTGACAAGAGGTCCATGCCCCTCCTCTGGCATTTGTTGTTTACAACAAGTCAGGGTGGAACTCTATCACTTCAAGTGACTGGGTCTGTGTGAGTTGTGTTGATGCAAGACTGTATGCAGTGAAGTGGAAAACAGAAACCTATGTTAGACCTAGGGACAAAGATCTGTGAGGGTTAAATTCCAGATCCCTTCAAAGGTCCTTCTTAGCTCGACCCTGAGTCTCGGAACCATGATACACCCTCAGCACAAATGTAATAGCTAGAAATTTCTCTTTGGGATTGAGATACATTTGGTGAATTGCTAAGGCCATTTTCTGAACAATGGAGTCAGTCCTAAGGACTGGGTTTGATTACCTAAATCCACTCTCATCTCTCTCAGATGGAGAGACAATTTAAATGCTGCTGGACCAAGTTATCTGCAGAGAACTTCGTCTGAATGCTGTCTCTTCACTTTGAGGATACTTGACTTGCAAAAGGTCTTTATAACAAAGTGTTAACTTCAAAGTGACATAAATGTGTCTGTCTAGGGCTGTAACGTGGGAAATATTCCAACTCAAAAAAGCTCTTATGCTAGGAAGTTTGTGTTCTGACAATGTGGTGCTTTTATGAGGATAAAAGTACACTGGACATGCTTGGCTGCTCCTCTGTAAGTTATGCAGCATGCATAATGCTTTTATTGTAAAACATTACATTTTTCTTTTTGTAATAAAATGGCTAAAAAAAGTTATGTCAGCAAATACAATAGAAATGCTGCAAATGAACTGTTTAGTCTTCTGCCTTGTCAGTCCATGCATGGCGTTCTGCTTTACACTTTGTAATTGGATTGCTGTTTATTTAGTTAAAGGGGTTTTTTTTCAGGTTGGAGTAGAGAGTAATGTTTTGATCTCAGTTTAAAACTGAGGAAATAATATAAAAACTCTGAACTTTCTAAATAATGAAATGGGGATGCTTAAGTAAAGAAATGAATGCATGTTTGGAAGTCAGATGTCAGAAATTTATTTAGAGTTTCATATTGGCATTAAAAATTGTCACAATGACAAATATGGCATGCAGAATGCTGGTATATCTTCTGTATGATGAAATTCAGGTGCAATTATTTCAGGGTACCTTGGTACTTGACATTTGTCAGGAAGTTTGTGGGACAGAGCAAGAGGAAGGTTTGCATTTCTTTCAGAGTGAAGGTGGATTATAATGCCTGGTGGGATTTTTATCCAGAGACACTTTCAGTCATTAGCCTTGTCAGGATTTTTTTTTTAATCTGAGCAGCAGGAACTGTGACTAACAGTGTGTACAGTTACCAACAACATTATGATGGCAGAACTACGTGCTGTCAGTATTATCTCTTATAATACAGATATTTCTTAAGCTGTGGGTGGAGAGGGTGGTGTGTGATCGATGAAGGATGAGAAGACCTGAGAGAGATGTGGATTTTTTTTATTCCAGTTGAGGCAGGGAGGCATCTCCTCCCAGACCTTCCACACTGTGATTATTTTCCCTAGTTTTTTGGCACAGCTTTGTCCAAGCAGCAGAACCATTTGCACCATGAAGAACTGAAAGGGCTTGGCATTATCATAGTGTTTTATGTATGCAAAAGTCACTGCCACTTTGTCTGGGTATAGCACAGAGCCTGTCAAAGGTGGCCCCAGATAAGGTGAACTGATGAGAAGCTGAGAGCTCATCTATTCCCATACACATCTGAAATTCCAGGAATGCTATATCAGTGTGCTTCACCTTGCTTGAGAGGGCAGCAGCTATAGGAAATGTTGCAGAATTTGTCAAGTCTATGAAAAGATACATTGAGTTTGGATGGTGTACAGCTTTATCTTTTCATGTTCTTGTGAAAGGGTAACTTGCAATGCTGGGAGATTTCAGGCCTGAGGCATTGCATAAAATACTTGACAAAAAATGTTAATACTTGTCTTTTCTGTTCTGGTCAGTTGTCCTTAAAGTAAGTCCTGCAGACTCCATCTGGCCTTCCTTATGTGACTTTGAAAAAGTCAGCACTATAAACTTCATCTGACTGTTAATTTATTATGGTGGGGTTTTTTGTTTCTTCTCCAGACAGATGGAATAGTAAAAAAATTCCCTTTGCTGCCAAGAAACAAGAAAAATGATATCATATTCAGGTGCTTTCCTTTACTCCCTTTACTGTGCATTCTGCTGAGATTTCCCTGCATGTGGAAGAATGAAGAAAAACAGGGGAAAAAATTGTTGGAGTTTCTTTTTGGTTGGTGTTGTTTATTGTCCAGAGAGATGCATTAGCAGAACTTTCATGTGTCAGATGCAAGGTGGTCGTTCTGTTATTCTTGCCTGTGACCCTTCAGATGGACAAATATGTTGGAGATGGTTCTGAACATGGTTATTTCTTCCTTCTTATTGAATCAGTTTGCCATTTCCTCTAATTCTGCCCTTTGTATGACTTTTACCTTGCACTTAGGTATCTCTACCTAGTCTTTTTAAGTGGGCTGATATTTCCTTTATGGTAGGATAATCCTCCATTTCTTATGATTTTTTGAGGTGATAAGGCAGCTATCTTCCATAATCTTTATTTCTGCATATCTCAGAAAGTAGCCATCAGGCTTCCATTTAGGAGCTCTAGAGCTGACTGTTAATAGCTGTCAGTTAAAAAAGATTTAATCCATGGACTGGAGAAGCCTGTTCAAGACATACAAGGAGTTAAACACACATGCTGGTAGATGAATGCTAGCCACATGTGAAAATGCTGGTAGATTTTGAGAAGTTTGGATTTTGCAAAAAGCCTCAACTTTGTTATAAGCCTAAGGCAAAAATAATTTCCAGTTTTTGCAAAAGAACAATCTTTTTAGCATTTTATATTGAATTAGGTACTTTCAAATTCAGATATAGCCATATATATATATCAACTCTCAGCTCTGTTCTGTGGCTCTTTATGGGACTGCTACAGATGGGAAACCAATGTAACCAGCTTCCTACCTGTGACCCTTGTACCCCAACAAAGAATAGAACAGCAGTGGTGAGGGGAAGTTGTTAGAAACTACATGTTAAGAAATCACAGTAGCTGCTGCTGCTTCTTGAGAGCCAGTATAGTCAACTGCAGCCAAGGGAGCCACAGTTTAATACCAAACACTTCTCCAGAGACTGTGTTTCTGTAAAAGGTTTTAATCTAAATTAAAATACTGGTGATTTGACTTGACTAATGCAAACTATTTCAGCTTGTTCTTTATGTCCTTGATACCAATTATATTATGCAGTGCTCAATCTACCACTGCATTTTCAGTTAAGCTCTGAAACTAAAAAAATGCCCTTGTTGTCTGAGAGATGACTTAACACACCCCCCTTTATTGCTTCTTCTTTTTTTTTTTATTTATTTTTTTTTAAGGAAATGATTTCTCAACAATTTTTCAGTCCATCTGGAGAAGAATAATTTTTGAAAAGTACCCACTGACTTAATTTTGGGTTTTAGTAATCAGTCCTCCCCCAACAAAATTGTAATTGATATCTCTATTTATCAGAAGGTTGGTAGGCTAGAAATGCAGGCAAATATGTATGAATAAAATGTAAAATCTCCTGAAAACTAACATACATTCAGAAATTTATGAGTAGGTTTGGAAATGCCTGAAATGCTCTGGTGCTTTTAAGCATTTTTATCCCAGTTCATTGAGCATTTGGAAAAAGTTTCCAAAGCTTTCCACTGATGCAAATTCCAGACCTCTCATTAGAATTATATTCCATATTCATATTAGAAAGTTTCTTTAATACCTCACTTTTTCTTCTTTGAATCTTGTCCTCAGCAAACCTGGAGACCAACACATCTGCACTTTAGTTGTGTCTTCTTTAAAACATCGCTTATGACTGAACACATATTTTTCTACTATTTTTCTACATATCCTGTTTTCTTGACTCCATCAGAATTTTCTCAATATCTTTTTTGAAATATGTTGCCTCGGGCTGGACCCTAAAATTATACCTTATCACACTTGAAAGGGTCACTTTATCAATCCTGTATATAACACTCCTATTTATATATATATATATATATATGTATGTATGTATTTATCCCTAAGAAGATGGCAATACTGATTTATTTTTGGCTTTGATTTATTCAAATGTGGATGGGTTTTTTCCTTTCCTTTTTCTTTTTTTGTTTTTAGAACTGTTGTCTCTTCATTTGCTTTCAATCTTCTGTTTGTCATGGCAGTTTCTGCTGAAGTGGTATATATGCTATTTGTCCTAAACTAAACTACAACCTTTTTCTAGCTCTTTCTGCAGTTTGTCTGGGTATTTTACAATTCTGAAAATTGTAGTCTCCAAAGCATTTTCAGTCTTTCATAGAACCATAGAATTTTTAAAGCTGGGAAAAACTTGGTTGAGTTCAACCATTGACCTAATTCTGTCCTGTTCACTGATGCCTTAGGTTTTACCTTTTATAGTTTTCAAATCCTGTGCTGCCTAGTGTGTAACTCTGAAGTTTCTTGTGGCCTGTCAGCTGCTGTTCTCTCACACTGGTTAGACAAAACAAACCTCTCCAGCTTTCCACACCAAGGACACCAGGCCCCAAAATGTGTAAACTAAAAGCCTCTGAAGGGGGGAAAACTTGGGGTAATTACATCATGAACTGAGGTTATAATTGGAGAATTAACCCTGACAGGCAAATTAACCAAACTTAAAAAAGTGTGAAGAACTCATCACCCAGGGTCCATCTTGGGTGTAGCCTTTTGACTGCCCAGGGTGTACCTTTGAAGGCCCT